>JABFFJ010000279.1:0-36320 GCA_013623715.1 Fusarium verrucosum
GTATATATTTATTTTTAAAGTTATTAATAATTAAATATATATTTTTTACTTCTAACCCTTTTATTATTTTTACTGTATTTCCGTAGCCTAGCCTGTATCTCCCCGCACTGTAACATGCCATCCCTCCTATGACATGTGATGAAGTTGCATATCCGTAAGCCACAAATTTCATTTAAACGTGAAATTATCCTCGCTAGTGGTGTTACATTGAAAAAAAACCGGACTCTCTGAGTCTCTTTTGTGGTGTTCTGGTGTGTAGGGTCGGGTTTATTGCTGTCATCCGACACTTCGTTCTTTTGTATTTATCCCAAATGTGTGTCACATTATATTGACCGGTAACTAAACCAGCAGTCCTATTGGGCAACGGTAGTAATGAGGACCACAACACCTCAGCTGTTGGTATGCAATGCTTACCTCCTTACACAGACCGAGTCTGACGTGTCACCTTTGCCAAGCATATCATTCCTTTTCCGGCCGGGGTCTCAATGTCACTGTGAAGGGGGAAAAGAGGAAGAAGGAAAGGCAGAAATGGATGAAAGAAAAGACGACTGGAAAACTTTTATAAACGAGACAGATCTCTGGTTCATCTAATAAAATGGGATAGCTACTCAGTTGAGCGTTGTGAAGGCTCATAAAGCAGGAGCAGTAGAAATGGAAACAATTACTTCTTCTATTAATTACACCGCTCCCCTAGAGATTTACAGGACCGAGAAGCCCTTTTTCTCTAACGTCCCCGCCCCGGATGGGCGACAAAGCAACCAGGTTGCTATGACATACCCGAATATCCATTTCCACGACATTCGGAATAGAATAGACAGTTTCAAACTCGACGAGCACGGGTTTGAGGTATTCCAATATGGGGAAGAAGACCAAAGCAGCAATTTCGATTCCGACGCATGGATTGAGACGCAATATTATCCCACCATCAAGAAGCTTCTCCAATCCCGCTTAGGAGCCATCGACGTTAATATCTTCGACCATACAGTCAGGAGCATTCATTTATGCTCTCGCGGCGTTCACAAGCTGAATAATTTTCTTAGGTCCGCAAGCGAAGAACAAGACAGCAAGTCGATGACGCCCTAGAGAATATTAAGGCAACGCGCCAGCCCAGTCACTCAGCACACTGTGGTATGTAAGACAAACTTGCTGACCGGTTGGTCAGCCACAATATTTGTGATTGCTCCATTCCCATGTATGTTTCACTTATTACTGCCAGACCAAACGATCCTCAGCGGCGAAAACCGAGTCAAGTTCCATATGGGCACACAAGCCCCAGCCCTCCTACGAAAGAGGTGCCAAATCATCAAGTCAGATTGCTGCCCAAAGATGATCATGGTGTTTCACATCTTTGTTAATACCATCTCAGTGTCTGGAAACCTCTCTTTGGTCCTCTCGATGACTGCCCCTTGACGTACTGCGATTGGCAAACGATTGACGTTGCAAGGGATTATATGCCGGCTGACCTCATATTCCCCCATTATATTGGAGAGCAATACCTGGTCACGCATCACCCCGATCATCAATGGTACTTCCTCAGCCACCAACGTACCAACGAGTTTACGTTGTTGAAATGCTGGGATAATGCTGTTGATGTTGCTCAATGTCAGTCTATATCAAGAGCGAAAAGGTGACCATCAACTAACGTGATCTAGGTGTTGCTCATACATCTTTCACAAACCCATCCACACCCAAGGATGCAAGACTTCGAGAGAGCGTGGAGTTTCGATGTCTTGTCTTTCACAGGAATTGAAAGCGGCCAGTTGTCTGCAATAAAGACTTTAAGCTCAGTATTCATGTGGAAAATGCTACGAACATACACAATCACAGGGGTTTCCACTTCAGGCCAATGACATTCTCTATCATCCACATGTATTTAACACAATCCTTGGTACTTAAAGGCGGGTCTTTACATTCATCAGTCCTGAGTAGTCTTGAGAATAATATGGGGAAGTCTGACCGAAGCAACAATATATTTCCCTTCATTAGCACAATATTAACCCCCTTCGGCATTCGAACTTGGCAAAGGTGGAGGCTTCGGAGAAGAGCCTCCACCGCTGTGGAATTGACGCGAGAAAATGTGCTCGTCTCTTGGCACCCATTGTAACCAGGGCTTTTCGTTTGGCTTTTGAGGGTCGGGAGACCAATCGATCCATGGCTTTTTTCTCAATTCACTCTCTGAAATGGAGTCTGCGTTCTTGGGTGGCCACCAGTCACGCCAAGGTTGGACTTGTCCGGGGCCTGCAGTTGGTTCTTTGATGTTGCTCATCTTGGTCGATTATTGCAAAAGAAACTCGTAAGGAAAATAAGTTTTCAGAAACAGCTTTCACAACTTTTGGATGCAAATAGGCACTAGTTAATATTGATTATTTTTCCTAAAAGAACTTTCCTGGCCGAGCTCGGCAAATTTCCTATTGCATCACTCTGGTCTCGGCGTTTGTCAGAACACAGGAATGTTTGGTAGAAGATTACATGCGAAAACCAGTAGTTGTGTCATCAATTGTAATTTGGGGTCTCACGACATACAGAGAGGTGTGTTGACGTGTACAACCCCCAACCTCTGAGGTTCCTTTGGGCATCCAACATGACCAGCCCTTGTGTCCGGTGGTTATATCAGCAGGTCATCTGCGATTTTTTTTGAGGCCTGCCCCCAGTTGAAATGAGAATGCTTCACTGGACAAGTGTGAAGGATGAAGAATAATGCTCTTTGAACAGAAAATGTGCGGTAGGCTGGTGCGACTCAACTTGTGGAAAGTTACACTACGCTCACTTGCTGGCTGTCCTACCCAGAGCAGAAGAATCCGCACTGTTTGCATGGGTGTTTTTCTCATTGAAGTTATTTTGCTACATTTCACATATGGTGCTATGGAAAGACACAACTTTCGTGATGTCTTCCATCCGTATCTGTGGATTATCTGACAAGAATGAACTCAATCAAATGAGGCAGCACTTGCTGTCTTCCACTTCTCCGGATTTCATTCAATCTATGGGGTCTGTATATTCTTCTTCCGAAGACCTAGAGGCCACGATGACTTTCAGAGACTCGGGTGCAAAACGAAAAGCTCTGACACTCCTTGCCGAACTAGTCAGCAGGGACAAAAGAAGGATAACGATCGATGATACATTTGATGGGCTGACTACCCTTGTAAACCCCGAAAATAGTGATTCAGAGTTTGTTACACACGTCGAGTGACACGTACATAGAAAGGTAACATCGTTACAGCATTGTCGCAGTCCATGGTCTGGGTGGCCACGCAACTAATACATGGACATGTGCGAAGCCAAAAGCTCAGCTATGGCTTCGAGATTACATCCCCAAAATGCTACCTCACACGCGTGTTTTCACTTTTGGGTACGATTCAAAAGTCTTTTCCCAAAGCACTGGCGGTGTGAGTGACGCTGCGAGACAACTGCTTCATGATCTGAGATCACGGAGGAGTGTTCAAATTGGACGGGAGGTTTGTCTTCACCGAAGGACTATTCAGAACCTCCTTGCTAAAGTTTATCGCCATAGCGACCATTAGTGTTTTTCGCTCACAGTCTCGGTGGCTTAGTTGTGAAAGCGGTGAGTGTCTCAAACTGAGACTGACAGTCAACGCTAACAAATGACAGAGCTTGTCGTTATCAAAATACCAAGGTGGGTATGATACAATCCATCAGGACACTTGTTGCATAACATTTTTTGGAACACCACACCGTGGCACTGAGACAGCGAATCTTGGAAAAGTCATAGCTCGGGTTGTCTCACTCTACAAGGAGGTTGCCTTGCAAAACCTTGAGGCATTAAAGAAAGACTCCGAGGTCTTGTTCGAGCTTGGGCAAGACTTCATACCTGTACTTCGGGACTCTAACATCCGCGTCCTCACTTTATATGAGACGAGAAAGATGAAGCTAAGCGCATGGAAGAGTATCTGGGTAAGTCTTGCAACTGGCACAAGATACTTACGATTGACCTCTATCAAGGTTGTGCCCAAGTATTCAGCCGTTCTCGGCATTCCCAACGAAGAGCCTATACCGGTCAATGCCTCTCATAGAGACATATGCAAGTTTGGCAATGAGCAGGACTCACACTACCAAACGCTTATGCGCATGGTAAAAGAGACAATAACTAAGAGTCTAGCCTCATTAACCGCATCGACTGAACATGCATCTATTTTTGAAAGTCCGGGTGAGCAGTACCGAGTCGAAAGAAAAGAGAATAAGCCGTAGGCTGTTCATCTGACAGTCTCTCAGGTCGGATATCCTTTCCAAGTTATCTTGCACACGATCCTCACTTCATTGGCCAACAAGAAATGATTGCTCAGGCAAGGGCTCACCTATCACGTTCCTCGACCACAGATTGGCCACAGTGCGTTGCTTTGGTTGGTACGCCTGGTATGGGAAAGACAAGTATAGCCAAACAAATTATGCACGCGGAAGAACAGAACTACGACTATAGCTTCTTTATATCCGCCGAATCAAAGCCAAAGCTTCTGCAAGACTTCAAATATCTTTATCACCTTCTCGATTTGGGGAAGGGGCATACGCCGGACGACATGCCAACCATCAGTGGAATGGTTATCGACCACCTCACTCGAACCAGTATGTCACGAGGCCGATATCCATTGATTCTATTGCTAATACGACTCAGAAAAAAGATGGCTCATTACCTTCGACAATGCTACCGAATCAAGCATGCTGTTTTCCTCCTGGCCACATAAGGGAAATGGATCAATAATTGTCACAAGTCGCAACCATCATATTCTTCAAAGTCTCCCAAGGGAAAAGCTTTTGCTACATGTATCCGGGCTTACCGAAGATCAAGGTGAAGAGTTCCTCCTGTCAAGGTTCAACTTTCAACCCATTAATTTGGATGATCGAGAGCTATGTCGACATTTAGCTAAGCGCTTTCATTGCTGGCCTCTCGCGCTCAGACAACTCAGTGCTTTCATGGATAAAAGCCAGACAAGCGCTCAGGAAATGCGGGACCTGCTTGAGGACAACCCCGATGTTTACTCTAGGGTCTGTTCATACAAGGATTGTGGCGATCCTTATGAATCAACACTTGAAGATGCATGGGGCGCTATGTTTGCAAGCCTTTCCAGCGACGCATCGAGACTGCTCAACGTTTTCAGTTTACTGGATCCGGATAAAATACCTACTCATTTATGTCTCCAGGAAAAGATCCCACCGACCAAGGATTTTGAGTTTCTGTCAAATGACTTCCAGTAAGGGATATGTGTAATATTCTTAGTGAAACGCCGTGACTAACTATTCTATTTTCCAGATATCGCGAAGCACGGGGAAGCCTTTTGGCCTACGAGATTATTAAAACCGAGAGCCCTGGTGTTCTTTCGGTCCACCGTGTTGTTCAGAGTACACGTCTTAAGATCATTTCTTCGACAGAAAGAGAAAGGGCCTTCAATATAGCCTTATCAGTCTTGGCTAACAACTTCCCATCCCAGAACCTCGGCAATCATATGTACGAGACTTGGGATGACTGTGAACTTTTACTGGCCCATGTACTTGCCTTTGATAGTGCAGTGCAGCATTGGAAACCATCGCTGGATGATGTTGCGGCGTACATCAACATGATGTGTGACTGTACATGGCACGTCAGCTCCACTTGAGTGAAACCAATTTGAAGTACCGCCTTGCTAACCTATGGCCCCATGTCTTTAGGTATCTTTGGGAGATTGGACAGCATGAAGAGGCACTCGACCGGCTCAAGTGGGTTGAGAAAATATGTTTCGGTACTATCGGTCCGTGCACTCTTGAAGCAGCCAGAATTTTCGTCAATCGTGGCAGTGTCTTGTCAACTTTGAATCGTTATGATGAAGCAGGGTTGTTGTTTGAGCGTGGGCTGAACATCAGAAAAGGCCTTCTTCCAAAGGACAATCAGCTTTTGGCAAACAGCTATATGCAAATGGGGAACTATTACACCTCACAAGGTAGAGTTGAAGAAGCCGTACAAGCTCATAGGCGAGCCATTCAAGCTCGTGAGCAGTCATCAAGTACACCGGCTGGGATTGCGATGATATCATACTTTAACATTTGCCGCACTCTATTGCTACAAGACGGTCATGAAGAGGCTGAGATGTATCTGAAAAAGGCAGCTGACCTAGAACCTCGTCTTTCTGACACAAACGAGCGCCAACAGTATAAGAGCCAGTAAGTAGACTTTGAGAGTTATATGGCGATATAACATACTGATATGCTTCTATATAGTCGGCTGTACATCTATGGAAATATCCTGCTTTGCCGAGGGCAGCTCCATGATGCGCTTGATGTTCACAGTCAAGTACACACAATCCGATCCGATCTGAGAGGCTCTCGGTTTTCATTGGCGGCCTCACTGCACAAGATCGGTAGTATATTAAACGAAATGGAAAATCTGCCTGATGCAATGTAAGGAAAGTTCTTTGAATTCAATGTTCAAGTTGCTGATTATATTGACGCTAGGGACGCACTCCTAAAGGCCCTCCCTGTCCTGGAATCAGTCCCAGGAGCAGACAAATCCAAGCACCTGCGTCTTGCGCGAACAGCGATGAAAATTTCCGAGATATCGACCGGGAGTGAGAAGAGAAGTTGGGAGGAGCAAGCACGTGATCACTATTGTAGAGGCGCAAATGATGAGGTGAAGGATTGGTCAACTGTTGATTTTGATAAACTTGTTCCGCTAATTGACCGCTAAACGAGCCATGGACGTGTATGGCTCTCTTCTAGTCGTCAATCTATACGATATGTGTAAGATATACACTGCACCACAGGCTTGCTTCGTGTCTGTCCAAGTCTCAATACTTTCTCCTAATACCAACTTCATTTTGCTCCGTTGTTTGCTTTTCTCAAACACCCAATAAACAGCCCAGCCTGTTTAAGTTGTCAAACAAGGCCATCATTCCATCAAATACTCCAATGTCGCGGGCAGGCAGGCTTCGTTGGTCGATATGTTGGGAACCACTGTCTCTCGTTTTGTAAAATCGTAGTTCGTGGCTTTTTGGGGTACCGTTCGTAAAGAAAACGGGCCAATTCACTCACAGCATCGAGATCCCACCCGATACAGAGAGTGCTTTTGTACTCATAACCTCCATTGATGACGAAGAGCCCAGCGATGTCTTTGATCCTATGCTGAAGCTTTTCTATATCGCGGAATCCCTCGAGTGCCAATGGTTGAGGTGCTTTGAGCTTGTCGGGAGCCCCATTCGTCAGAAAGTAGTGTTCAAGGAAATCCTCAAGATCGTAGCTTGCTCTCTCTCCTGGTGTGCAGTCCTTCAAGGGTTTATGCCTTCTTTCATTTTGTCTCTTTTCTTCGAGGCGTCTCGCCAGTTCTGGATTGAAAATCTGTTCTTGTGTCGTCATGTTGAGGATTCTCTGAGGAGATGTGGAAATGATTCTGTAAAGTGTCAAGAAAAGAAGTAAAGGAAGAATCTAGGGTCATTAAATACACAAAGATCTCCATATTTCATGATTTAGGCAGCAAACATCGATATGAATAATGATAAACCTACTCCAGTAACGAAACTTATTGCTCTTCTTTTACCTTTCCTTCGTCCAGATTGGTCACGAGATCAAAAGTGAGATGACAGAATTTCCGCCTTTGTCAAGGCATCATATATGATGCCTAAAGTGTATCTTAATATAGAGTTCTTTTGCAGTGTTGACTTGATTAATCTGTGATTGATGAGAATAGTTTTTTTTTTTAAAAAAAAAAGAACTTCCACTTTATTTACTCTTCACCAGTTGCTCTTATAGATCTAAGAATAAACGTATCTAAGTTGTAGGGATTTACAAATTAGAAGCAGGAACTTGAGATTAACTCGTTTCGTGGATTATTGGAGTGGCCTTCTAAATAGTAAATAGCTGCAATATATACCATCACTCGATTTGAACTTAACCGGATTCGAAATATCAGATAGTTAAATCGAGGTGATGCATCTAATTTATTATTTGCCACATTTTCCAGATATTAGCTTTTTAAAAAGTCAATGTATAATTCTGTTCAGGGTGTAAAGTCTCTTTTGTCCACCAAAGCCAAAAAAAACAGCTCTTAAGTTTTCAGGTGCTGAGGCTCCAAACTTGATGTCGAATCCAAAAATCCAAAAGTCGACATGAACCACGCCACCGAAGGTCAAGGGAGGACTATCCAGTCCAAGCCTGCGGCGATCTTCACACTGATACGGATAGTCGTATGTCTCCCTTGTGGCGACACTCCTTACATACGGTACCTAGGTACTAAGTTAGTGGTCGCTAGTGACGTTTCTATGAAGCTATACCAGATTCACGACTATCAAAGGCTTTAGTTTCATGGTTAGGCTTTGGTGGGCAAAGGAGACATTAACTGGTCAACATTGATAATGAACACGTCTTCTCATATCAACATCAAAGTATCAATGAATAGTGCGTCTTACATACCTCTGAAAATAGACTCTGTCCGGGAATTCACTCCCCGGCGCTCTTGTCCGGATGCAGTCTCAGCCAGCCACTTTATCGCAGTGTTTCAGCCCCGTCATGACACCTCAGCTCGTAACTGGCGAGTGGCTTCACCCAATTGAGACATGAGGCTGAGATGATCGATAAAGCGTCTCTCATCTCAAGCTGATAGCTATTGGCAATGGGTCCAGACTAGTCCATGAGGCTGAAATACCAATTCTGAAAACCCTTGATGCCAACCCTCGTGGCGGCCTCGTGAGGATTCGGCTTGGTTAATGAATAGATTAGGCCGGTCTAGACTTGTTATATCCCTACTTCCGGATGGAATCTTGGGCACTAGGAGGCTTTTCATCTTGAAGCTGAGATCAGACATTGTGTACCCCTTTACCCACGGCTGAATGCCCATTTACGCCACTTTTGTATTTAATTGTTGACATTTACCCTTTGCTGCTGCTCGTCGGACAAGTTGGTTGATCTTCCATCTTACCAGCATATCTATTCTCTTCAAGTTCCGAGATCTGTTATTGTGTTTCATTCTATTTATTGTCTATCAATCGATATATCTTGACCTCGTTCTAATCAGTCTGTGGTCTTATACCCTCGTCACCAATCCTGTAGCCCAACAGTCAAGATGCTCAGCCATTCCAAATGTAAGTCCAAGTCCAAAATGCTCCACTAGACATCCATATACCGCAGTCAGTCAGGTAGCTAACGCAGATTCTTCTTAGTTCACCAGGACGAGTCAGTTGATTCTGATCTCAAAACGACCTGGATGCCCTCCGTCCACACGAAAGCGATTCCCTTGGCGCCTATCCTTTCCGACGACGACGGAAGCCCAGACGCCACTATCGTCCACCATGACAACAACACACTCGCTCTAGACAAGGATAATGATACCATCTATTCTCGCAATACATCTTATTCTGGTGTCAATGGAACCACTATATTCTCTCGTCGCGATTTCTCAGAAGGCATGAGCAATCGCCATGTTTCCCAGGCCATGTCTGTCATTTCCAGGCGTGAGACGGTGCATGGATTCTCCACGGCTCAGAGTCATATCCACCATCATCAGAACAACCCTCTCTATGATACCTCAGCTTTGTGGAAGCTTGGCAAGGATCATGTCGAGAATGCATCCTTCACCGTCGAGCTTGACACTCACATGCAACGTGCCCTAGACCGTTATGCCCGGTCCGTAGGCTGCGGTCTGGACTTCAAGCGCTCTGTCACATCCAAGGATTTCTTGACCATGGTCACCAACGAGAGGTTGCGGTATATGCCCGACAAGGGAAGCCGTCTTGACAAGATTCTCAAGAAGGCCGAGTCCCTTGGTGTCAAGTTCGACAAGATTATGGTGGCCATGAAGATGATTGAGATGCCTACATATGAGAGCTCTGCCCTCGTTTTGTCGTCCTGCAAGACTCTTCTGGGGCTTGCCGGAAAGCACCCTCAGGCCGTGGAGAGGGTTTTCACCATGTTGGACGAAGTCATGATTGTGATCGTCGGCATGTCTCAGAAGCTGGATAGGGAGCATGATCATTCTCATCACAGAATGTACAACATCTTCCAGTCTTCTTTGGCCATGGTTGTGGATGTCGTCGTCGACATCACTGCGTCCTTCGGCCTCTCCAGGTCTGGAGCCAATGAGAGAACCATTGTAACTCAGTTCGAGTCCAGGTTCCAAATCATCAGGGTCAGACTGACTCAGCTCCGAGCAGAGCTCTACCTGCAGACCCTCGCTCGCTGGTGTGATAGTGGCTCTTGCTCCACTGATACGCTACTCATTCTTCTGCGAAGCTTCCAAGACTTTGACATCGAGACTTGCCCTCCTGCTTACTTGCATATTCTCATCAAAGTCTGTCTCTCCCTCCCATCCAATGGGCAGCATGTCGAGTCTTTGAAGTGGTTCCGCTTTCTGTGGACTTCCTTGGAGAAGCACCGTCATGAATGCGAGCTTTCCTTTGAGCAGTACTTTGAGGTTTACCAAGAGTATCTCATTATTCTTGGTGTGCATGAGGAGTTCAGTGAGCGAATCTGCCTGGCGGAGGAGTTTCAAGCTCTGGTGCTGGCCGAGCTCGGCTCGAAGCACATGCTTTACCTCCGCGCTCGCATTGAGTTCGCCAAGATTCTCGAGCTGGACAGCGTTCGCTACTCTGAGGCTGTCTGTATCTATGAGGAATTGAGTCACTTTGACTTTCACGGATTCGAGGAGTGCCACCACGAGGAATTCTTGGCTTTGATCGAGATCACCAAGTATCGTCTTTCCCTCCTCTTTGAGAGTCACCCTGAGATGAGCCATCGTGCCGAGGTTCTACTCATCGATTCATTCACTTCCCTCAAGCTGAAGCTATGCTACTCGGATGAAAAGGTCATCATCGCGTTGACTCGTATTGTTGAGTACCATCGCAAGCAACATCGCCATGGAGGCATCTCGGCTGCTATCAGGGTCATTGAAGAATACGTTCTGGGTCTCCTCGTTGAGGAGCGCAATGAAACGATCCTCTTCGGCGTGGCACGAAGACTGGCCAAGCTATACCGCGAACTCTCTTCAGTTGAGATTGGTATCAAGTTTATCCAGCATGTCAAGGATCAAGTTCTCTGTGGTCAGCATACCGTCGTCGAAGGTCACTGCGGCTTCGGCCATGGCCAGCTTGCCCAGCTTGATCGACGCTGCTTCGTGTTTATTCATGCATTTGAGCGGCTTCTGTGCGGCTACGAGCGCGAGAATATGCTGGACGAGATCATACGTGACATCTACACAGAGACATGCTTGTACGAAGCGTGGTCTGTCTCTCGACATCAATGCAAGCGAGACATCCACGTTCGCCTCGCTGCTGGTGCGAGATTGGTTGCCTTCCTCGACCAGAAGGGCCGACACGGAGAAATGCGACAGCTGAGAAACGAGATCTGGGAAATGTTCAAGGCTTTTGCCCCTTCTTCCGTCAGCACTGAGTCCTTGTGGCAGCTCTTTGAGCTCAGCCTGTGTCACATTCACAAGAAGAAGGTCTCTTTCACTCTACTTGAGTGCTTGGTAGACGTTGGCCTCGCTGTTTTCAGCAAGGTTCGAGACTACGCTGTGACTCTTCAACTGCTTCGCTGGTCTCAGATCTATTTCAACCAATGCACAAAGACTGAGCACTCCAAAGCCGTAGCTTTGGCATTCCGAATCTCTGAATGCTTCTCACGACGTCAATCCGTCACGACCGATGTTGTCTTTATTGAACTCCAAACCATCTCCTCAGAGATACTCGTCGAGGTCCTCAAGGTCGGTGATTTAGACATGGACTTCAGCGCCATCCCCTTCGCCCAGCTCAACGCCATTATTCGTCTGTTGGGCCAGCGCAAGAACTTTTCCATGCTGGAGCGCATCCTCCAGTGCCTCTGGGATACTCGCATGAGTCGTAACTGGTCCGGTGCCGCCACCGTCGCCACTGGCCGCCGTCTCTGTGAGGTCAAGTTCGCTGCTGGCCACCAAAACTCGGCACAAGTACTGCTCGAAAGCATATGCTATAACCTGCGAGATGTCTATGGATCTGTCCATCGCCTGACCGTCGAATGTGAGACTCTGCGGGCAAGCTTCCACAATACCTGCGGCAACCATCGGGCAGCCAGAGATATCCACATTCACTTGCTCGAACAGGTTGGCAAGATTGATCGCAACGATTCGATGCACGATCAGGAGCATATAAGTGGTCTTGTTCATGACCAGGCTAAGAGGCTCAAGTGGGTGTACAGCAATCACCAAACGGTTGAGGATGAAAAGGAGGAATCCTTCTACAAATCTCTGCTGCAAAAGGCCAGTGGTCACCTTAGTGGCTATGATGGACATAGTCAGTCAGAGTTGGGAGAGATTACATCTTTGGGTGGTGAGAAGAAGGAGACGAAGTGGAAGCTTCCGGAGGACTGGAGTTTGCCTATTAACGAGATTTCCTAAACTTCTATCCACTTCCAGGCTGGCAAGAGGAGATGACGCATAGGACTTTTGACGAGCTAGGATAGGTCCCCCAGGCATTTTATAACCTTTTCTTTTGTATAACATGCGATCTAGTCTTTTATACTTGGTACCTACCCCTTTCCTTTGTACTGTATAGTTGAATTACAATTTTAGCCACGTTATTATCCCTATCAAGTTTGTAATAGGTTCTTGACTGTATCATTATTGATTGAAGTTGGTTCTGGGCAAACATCTTGTCCCGATACCCGCTCGTCGTTACTAGAACCACCATAATTTTAATACTCTTCCTAAGAGATGTATATAATTGCACAAAATCTGGGGTAGCTTAGATCATTGCAGATCCGTGGGGTTCTGAATCTATGTAACTAGGTAGTAGGTATGTAGTCGTAAGCAGGAAATTGAGCCACCGAGTTGGTGCTACCACCTCACCGAAAATACCATCAGCCTGCCGCATCGGGTTTCGGTCCGCAGCTCTATTCTACCGGTCTGACTGGAACAGGGTCTCATATCAAAGGATCTTAAAAGTACTGTGTTCGGGATAGAATAGAGTCCATTGGACCGCCCGGGGGCAGAAAGTCTGACCGAGTGACGGTTCATGCAGCACACCGATTAAATGCCTTATCTTTCCTGGATTCTGCTTGTCAATGCCAAGGTATGCCAAGATTGTCACCCACAAGCCATAAGCTGACGGGCGGTAGTTATCCCATGACTAGATTTCTGTGGGTCTATAAAGCAGTATTGTGAGGCATTTTGATTCCATTAGTTATGCATGGGCTAATGTTGGCCCGCGAGCCGTTTCAATGGTTGTTGTAGGAGCTCATATTGGTATAAAAGGAGACTGTAACCCGTAAAGATTTAATTCGCACTATTAACCAGTGTCGAACTTTATCGTAGCTAGCAGGCCAAGATGAAGATGTTTCCGCAGTATCTCTATACTTCACTCCTCGTGGGAACGTCGTTAGCAGCTCGTGGAGGTCATTGCCCACCTCTTGGCCCCGTCCTGCCTGCACCCCTGCATCCAAGCACCCATTCCTCCGTGAAAACAGCGGTAAAAGCTATCCACGAAAGACTAGAAGCCATTACATCCCTGTTAAACGAATCCGCAATAGCAGTCGCCATCAAGTCAACCAATGAGGATGACTACTTGTTCGAGTTCGCCAGCACACCCCCAAAGGTTGATCCTCGTGGAGTTGATCACGTAGACTCGGATACTGTCTTCCGCATTGCCAGCCTATCGAAACTGTTCCCTGTCCTCGCCTTGTTGAAAGTCCACGAGGTGAACTTTGACGATGCTGTTACGAAATACTTGCCCGAGCTTCGGGCTTTGAACAAACAGGCCCGAAAACAAGATGCTGTCTGGGCTATTGATTGGGATGGAGTCACTATTGGGGCCTTGGCATCTCATATTGCTGGTATACCAGCTGACTGTGAGTAAGTGCTGGACTTCAAGGCAAGGTTTACTAATCTTTCTAGTGGTAACTGACATTGAGCCTTATGGAGACTGGACACTGCTTGGATTCCCTCCAGCTGATCCATCCAGAAGCCTCAACTGCTCTGGCATTCTAGGAATACCAGAATGCACCAAGTCAGGTAAGCTCTCTTCCATTCTCTGGAAGTCCTTGTCTCATGCTTGTAGACTTTTTTGAACGGTTTGGCGAGAGGCCCCCAGTTTATGCCCCATTTGCAGTAAACACGGTTTACTCAAATGCGGGATGGGCCTTATTGGGAATGGTTATCGAGAAAGTCAGCGGGATGCCTTCCGGGGAGTTCATCAAGAAGAACATTTGGGGTCCCATTGGAATGAATAACACGTTCTACTCGGAACCTGACAGTTCTTTGGGATTCATCCCTGTTGACGATGAATGGTGGAACGTTACCCTTGGCGTTGATGAACCGTATGTTGTCTCTTTATCCTTCTTGATCGGCTGGGCATCACTGACAAAGCGAACTGCTAGTGCTGGAGCATACTATTCCTCTGTGAATGATATAATGGTCTTTGGGGATGCTATCCTTAGGAATGAACTACTTTCTCCCGCACAGACGAGAAAGTGGTTGAAGCCAGTTACTGGTACCTCATCATCAGGTATCCTCATGGGAGAGCCATGGGAGATCTTCCGCTCCGACAACGTCACCAAAGATGGTCGTCTTGTCGACTTTTATACCAAAGCCGGTGATATTACCACTTATCACTCGCTACTAGTGTTGATACCCGACTATAACTTGACTGTCACCCTTCTTAATGCTGGCCCAATTACAGAAACCAGTGGCGGGCTTCTTCATGTTTTGTTTTCTGATATTGCCAAGGAGCTACTCCCTGCGGTTGAAGAGACTGGTAAAGAAGAGGCCAAGAAGATTTACGCCGGTACATACTCCGATGAGAAAACCAACTCTACTCTTACTCTCTCGGTGGATAATGAGCCAGGCCTCCGCATTGCAAACTGGACAGTGAGGGGAGTGGACATCGCTAATACGTACCTCAGCATCGCTCTACCACCCAACTTTCCGACACCTCCAGGTCAAGTTCGATTCCGGCTATACCCAACAGATCTCAGGAGTGACACAGAAACATCCTGGCGAATGATTTCCACAGTCGGTTCTGAGGAAGAAAACGAGGAGGCGAACTCGATGTTCGTTTGGCCTGATGGAAATTGCAACACTTGGGCATCCATGGATCGAATTGTGTATCAGCTCTTGTCTCATGATCATTTTGTGTTTACCGAGTCTGGAAGTGGAAGCAATAGGACCGTTGGAAAACTTGAACTTGTTGGCTACAGGGTGACAATGGGAAAAAGATAACTGAGTGTATAATTGGACTGAGTGGGCTTTGGCTAGGTTATTTTACCATCCGCGCCTAGCATTCCAATGTCTAAATCCTTCTTCTAGTCAGCACATTTTCTATATTCAATACGAGTTGATGATGAACCAGAGGATATTTACTCAAGAAGAAGGGATCACATATATAAGGAAAGCAGGATAGTAAGCCTTTGACAAAAGGGCAAAGAGAAAGCAGGAATAGAATTCTATTAAAGGAGAAGCTTACTTTCCAAGGTGCTAATTGCAAATAAGGGTTTAAATTAGACGTTATTCTTTCATTTTATGCTCTTACTAATTCTGACCTGGAACGGCCAAACCGATAGCGCTAAATTTGGCATGGTCACCTGACTTTCATGCTGGTTGTATCATTTGAGGCGTTCACTTCCTGTAGATTCTCCATCATTAGGTATATTCACAAGTTCATAACCATGTCCAGAATAAGAATAATTCAGCCTCTCATTTGTTTCCGTCCTTTGGACTCAAAACGGTCCGCCATTTCTCGCAGGAATCACTCAAAGGCCTCGGCTCCGAGTCTGCCTCGAAACTTTCCTTCGACTGGTTTCGAGAGGATTGACTCATCTATATTAGTAGAAGAGGAAAAGCTGCCCTTTTACCGTCGTCAGGACTACTATCCCATGCATATCGGCCAGACCATCAAAGACAATTATCAGGTGGTGGCAAAGCTGGGCTATGGCACCACCTCGACTGTATGGTTGTCTCGAGATCTTCGGTGAGTGCTTTGTTGTGCAGGTAAATTCTATACTGACAACTGTTATCCCAGAGACGGCAAATTTTGGGTATTGAAGGTTCTCATTAACGCCCTCAAACACAATCAAGAATTAGCTGTATATGAACACCTGTCCGGCCTTGGCTTGGAGCACCCAGGTCGACAGCATGTGCGACAGTTTCAAGACACGTTCAAACTCAATGGCCCCCATGGTGAGCATGATGTCTTCGTCATGTCACCGCTTGGGATGAGCCTCAGAACCTTGCAAGAGCTGCAGAGAAATAATGTCTTCCAACAGATCCTCGTCACGTCCGCCCTCGACCAAACACTCTTAGGCTTGAACTATCTACATGACGCCAATGTGATCCATACTGGTAACCACCCAAGCCAGGCCTTCTACAACTCAAGCAACTGAACTAATAATTCAAAGACATTCACTCGGATAACCTTCTTATTGCAATCACCGACGACTCCATTCTCTCCACTGTGGAGGACAACGAGCTTCACCGACCGTCAGCGCGAAAGTTCGTTGACGAAACCGTCATTCATGTTTCCCAATACATGTTAGGGGGTACCGGCGCCCTTACAATCTGTGACCTTGGACAGGCACGGATCGGAAAGGTGCATAGTAGCAAGGCTATGCCTCTGCCGTATCGTGCTCCTGAGGTCATCCTTGGCATGACCTGGGGAAACGCCGTGGATGTTTGGAGTGTGGGACTTTTGGTACGAAATGCCGTCTAGTTCACTTGTCTGATAGGACTGACTTTCAGTACAGGCCTGGGACCTTCTGCATCATGGAGGTATCTTCCGCGTTTACGACCAATCTGAAGAGCTCAACGATGCTCATCATTTAGCTGCAATCACAGCACTGCTTGGGCCGCCGCCAGGTGTCTTCCTGAGGAGAAGTGAGAAGACTCGCAAGTACTGGAATGCTGAGGGTGAGTGACGAGACGAACCCAGTCGTCGGATTGTTGCTTAAATTTGCTAACCTGGGATCTCGCTTTCTCGCAGGTCAATGGCACGGTCCTGTCCCGCTCCCTCCCGAGAGGAATATCAAGTCGCTTGAAACAAACCTGTCTGGAGAAGATAAAGACAAGTTTCTTGACTTTCTAGCATGCATTCTTACCTGGCTCCCCGAGGATCGGCTCAACAGCTTCGAGGCATACTTCCATCCCTGGTTAAGAGGAGAAGGCACTGTTGAATGATATCGAAGCACTTCTTATTCGTTTTGTCATCGTTGCGTCCATTACTATTTCTCAATATCAGTCGCACTACTGACAACCGTATTATCTCAATAAATAAGCCACGCCTTATAGATCCGTTATAACTAGATCTATGTTATTAATGACTTAAAATAGAAATAAGAATCTAATACTTATAATAAATATTAGGATTCCATAGAAAAAGGTATCTATATAGCGTGGCTAATTTACGAAGATAAATACAGTAGGTCCCTTCGAATTCACCTCGGTCAGCATAACACCCCTCTACTAATAACAGGATGCCGAGCCAAACTAGGCCTGATGATTCTGAATCT
The DNA here is from genome assembly GCA_013623715.1 of Fusarium verrucosum. Taxonomy (NCBI): domain Eukaryota; kingdom Fungi; phylum Ascomycota; class Sordariomycetes; order Hypocreales; family Nectriaceae; genus Fusarium; species Fusarium verrucosum. The sequence continues at coordinate 17,440 of JABFFJ010000279.1, forward strand.
GAATCTTGATTGACTTGATATTGCATTGACAAGCACTCATCTACTCTACTTGAAGATCACTCACTTCCACCGTGGCATTCTCCTGTGCCAAGGCAAACACCCCGATAACGGGGCCAACAAAGTCAGGTCCTGTCATATCGATCGTGTCCAGTGTTGCAATACATTCCCACTCTTGTCCCACTGTATATAGCACGCGATATTCCTTCTCAGTGTACTCAAAACGGAATTGGAGGCTATCGCCATCCCTTTCCAGTGCCCGCTGTTCCGTCTTTTTGATGTTCTTGGCTACATTGATAGCTTCATACACTACCCCTTTTAAAGTGGCGTCATAGTAGACTCGCATGTAGCGGTGTTCATCCTTGTAAACGACAAGGCCGGTCTTGAGTTTTGCTTCAGTCCAGGATTGGTTGATTTTGAAGATGGCGCTGCTTTGACCGCAGTGTACGCGTTGTCTCTTTCCCACGAATGACGGAGATTCCTGTGGGTGTGAGAGATCAACGGGACATGAAGTCAGGCGGATCGTCTTGCTACCGCTGTCGATCTCGTAATTCTCCAAAGTTGGGTCTCGGATGTACAGGTAATCCACTCCCTCTACGGCTGTCAAACTCTGAACTTTGTTTGCACTCGCTAGCCGAGATGTATCAATGACAGCCCCAACAGGATCCAGGCGAAGCCAATCATCTGTCCACTTCGCAGTCGTGAGATGCGACTCTCGACCCATATTGTATCGACCGTCCTTATCTCTGCGGACTCCAAGAAGAACCCCCCACCACTGGCCATTCTCGTCCTCGAAAGTGTCACAGTGACCTGTATGGCGCACATACATGTCCTTGCTCGCTGGGATCAAGATGGGATTATCGGGGCATGGCTCGTAGGGACCCCAGACATCGCGGGATCTAGCCATAGTGATCATGTGGTCTTCATGAGTACCGCCTTCAGAAATCATGAGACAGTACCAGCCGTTACGCTTGTAAATATGCGGTCCCTCAGGGTAGACGCCTCCCGTGCCCTCCCACAGGATCTTCTCCTCAGACAGCCTGGTGCCAGTCTTAATATCAATCTCAAACTGGGCGATTCTGGTATAAGGACCTGGCGACTTGGATCCCTGTATATACGTCTTGCCGTCATCATCAAACAAGATGCTTGGATCAATACCATCAAAGTCATACCAGACCAAATCATTCCATTGACCCGACCAGATGTCTTTTGTGGATGCAATGAAGTTCTTTAACGCGTACCGGGTATCTTCTGTTGCTCTTATGATATTGGTACAGACAACGTAGAAAGTGCCATCGCGGTAGCGAATCGTTGGAGCAAAGAGACCGCCTGTGGCGAGCGTCACTTCTCCAACATCTGGCATACGGTTGACATCAGTATCCGACTGTTTCAGACTAAGCTGCCCCGGCTTATTGATGACATTTCCTAGTCTATTGTTAGTAAAGCCCCCAAAGAATAGAAACCGGCTTACCAATATGTTTCCATGAGATGAGGTCCTTCGACGCATAGACCGGGATGCCGGGAAACATGTGAAACGTGGAATTCACCAGAAAGTACCACTCGCCAACCTTGACGATAGATGGATCGGGGGAGAACCCTGGGATGATGGGGTTGGAGGGCTGAAGCGACATTGTGACTGCAGTATTTCACTCTGACCTGTGCGAGAGGTTTCTTGCAAACTTTATGTTTTCGAGCTAGCAAATGACTTCGGCAACCAAGTGCTACTTATGTCCTGAACCATGTGGACAGATGTATGTTGGTGATTCCTGGCTATGTTGATGGAAGGCTATTGTATTTAGCCATCCAATCGGGTTATACTACACTGAGGGGATTTGGCTATAGTGAGTGACTTATCGACCCATTTGAGACATGCTATGATCTTTTGCATCACCAGGGCGGCGTGATATTGTGATTCCATTTCAGGCACAGTTTATTTGTTGGTTGCGGTGCTCATCAAGCAAGTGGTGATGCACAGGTTCAGGTCAGACTTGACTTACTCCGAAGGCCTGGGCCGAGTTTCTCTTGATATATCTGGAGTATTACCCCGCTGTAGTAGGTGCCTGAGGTGTTGAGTTCAGCTATGTAACCTTCACTGTGGTATTGGGCAACTGAACGAATCCACTGTTCAGGCAAAGACCAGGGACAAAGATCCCAGTCCAGCTGGATATTCCATGATAAGATCATCAAGTGCACTGGAGCTTAGTTGGAGTCGGATCGCTTATCGAATATGGTCCATATTTTCAGGTCGAGATTTGCATCTAGCATCTATCTCGGTAAAAAGTATATACAAGAAATGTTTATATGAACCATAAAGGCCAGCCTCAGACGATCAACACAGAGAGAATACACCGTTCGGAGCCTTCAGCACAGATTCCACAGACCATGCCGCTACATTTATTTCAGCGCTTAGAAGTTGGAAGTACCCTTGGTGACCTGGCCAGACTTGAGAGCAACGTTCTTGACAACGACGACCTTGTTGTTAACGCTGCGGACACGGACCCAGGCAACGTCGTTGGGGAGAGTTCCGTCAAGGATCCACATGTTGGGGTTCTTGAGAGCAGTCTTCTTCCAAGACTTGCCGCTGTCGCTGCTGACTTCGACGGACTTGACGCGGTGGGTAGCGCTCTCGATGGTGGCAGCAAACCAGTACTTGGAGGCACCACCGTGCATGTGGACCTGAAGAGGGGTGCCCTTGCGGAGAGGGCATGCAATCCACTTCCACTTGATGCCGTCGACACCACCGCCAGTCATGCCGTTGGTCAGCTTGGACCAGGTGGCGGGAGTCATATCGAGATGGTTCTTGTCGCCGCCGGTCTTGTTGGTGACCTGATACGAATTAGACATTATTCATCATTCATGGCTGAATTTGACGTCTGCTTACCATGATCTTCAGTGTCTTGCCCTTGTAGTTGACCTGAATGCAGCCACCACAGTTGGCACCCTTCTCCCAGATGTCCTCAGAGATACAAGTGGATCCGTCAATACCAGGAGGCAGCTTGTAGTCGACAAAGCTGCAAGCGCCCTTCTGCCAGCATCCCTCCTCACTGCAGTTGTCGCCGTAGCGGGTTCCGAGACCAGTGAAGACGGGGTTCCTGGAGGTAGCGGCGGCGTTGGCAACCGTCGAGGCTGCGGCCAGCAGGGTGACAAAGTAAGTGGAAACGGAACCGAACATGGTGAATTGTTTGAATGAATGTGTTTTCAAAGTGAAAAAATCTAGTGAATGTAATAAGAATATGGAGCTTTTTGGAAAAGAATGTGTTGATGAGAGTAGAAGAATTTACTGGGCAGAGCAGCTCTAGTCTTATATATGAGTGTCACAATATTATCCCATCTATCCCATACAAACTAATTTCCTTGCTGACGGGGTTTTGCTAAGTCCACATTCTATTCCTTGAAGTTCCAGAATCGATAAACCCCTGCATTTCCAACAGCCGTGGCATGACATTCCTCCAGAATCGGTCTGGACTCCATCTGCGGCCGGCAATCCCTAATATGCCGCGGCTCGTAAGAGGGGAAATCGAATCTCTCCCTATCAGATGCCGTATGGTTTCATTGGGCGATCCGTCTAATATCTGATCGTGTTATTCATGCCGGTTTACCGTGATAGTTCGCGCTACATGTTTCAGGAGTGACAGGTTAAATCCTGGTACGGCCCGGTTTGGCGGGATGACAATCAAACTAAACGAGCATACCCTTGTCGCCCCGAGATAGCCGGCTGCCATTCCTTCAATAACACTGGAAGCCGTTTTCTGCCATAACTTAACTAACTAAGCACGATCGAAACTACGGGTACGGCTTACGACAGCGGGTCTATCAGACGAAAACTTGGCAATTAGTGCATGACGGTCGTTTCAAGATCGAAGCGGGTGTTTAAGGGCATAGATTTACCTGTGCTGAATGCAAAGAAAATAGGCAAAATTAATAAAGAAGAGTCTGTTTACTAACTATGCAGAGCACGTATCTCTAATTTAAAGACGTAAGAATAAGCCATGAACATTGACTTGAGGCGGCTCGCAACCCTAACAGAAGTGTAATTCTAGGCCTAAAGCTTGCACTTAATGCCGCAAGGTCGACCAGTAATAAGGCGCTACTGCATCTTATTGTGATTTCGAGACAAAGGTGCCAGCACTAGGTCCATCGTGACGTTGAAAGCAGATAAAGGCAACAGGTTATGCCCATATATAATGTCCCTTGACCATGGGCTAATATGACAGTCTCGGAATCGGCACCAATACGATCCCGGATCATGACAGTCGCCCAATTACCCCTCCTGCACCTGAAACTTAGGCGTAAAGACTCAGCTGAGGGGCACAAAGAAACAGGCGTCAAGGGAAACCTGGGGTTATCCGTCCCATGTCTCAACCCTGCCATTGATGAGATAGATATCACGTTTCCGTACTAAAGCCGCAAAGGTCAGACCATACTTTCAAAGGAGTACTTCAGGCAACTCCTGCTTCTCGGGGTTTCACTGGCACTAGAAATGCTGTTTTGGTTTATTCAATTGTTGAGCATTCTCTTCGCTGATTTGTGATACTAAATCCAGCATTTTCTCCCTTTGTTGAGGATTCAGCTGGGCTACGTGGATTCGTAAGAATACACGCATCATACGGTGAGGAGGTCAGCGGTTGATGTGGAGTCCCTGAAGCCATAGTAGGTAGCTAATATCGCTTGAATAAGGGATCAAACTCGAGATGTTGGAGCACCATCATTACAGGGCAGGCGGCTCATGAACAGATCGTGAGGGATACCCAATGACTGCGGATGACCTATACCAAGATGCACCATGAGAGAGTACGAGACTCATGATGCCCTTAAGTGGCGTCAGTCAGAAGGTCAAAGTTTTCTAATCTTTAACAGTCTTGTAGGCTTAGTGGGCTTTCACTTCGAGTGTGACTGTGCCATATTTACAGCTACCTCTAGTCACAACCACCCTACACTAGCTATTTGCAGATCGTACTAGCTGAATTTGACTGAGGAAGATGGGATCTTGGGAAATAGAGATCCGCCTTGTGCTACAGAGGGTGTAGAGATGAAATCCCGATGGATCATCCACCACAACCTCTAACTTAACTTCAACTTATCGAGAATGAACAAAGATATGCTGTGAAAGCTCTGCGTCCTGCTAAAGATGATCTGCCTTCCGAAGTCCGAGCTTGACTGAAGTGGTGTACCTATTGCACACCTGTGTTATGATGGGCGAAGAGATTTCTCAGGTTGCGAGACAATAGGAGACTTGGATTCATTCATTCGTTCACATTAATTTAAGTTCAAGCTAACAATCAATAACTCTGTCATCAATCTTTTACAGATACATATGTTGCTTGGTCTAATTTCTCCTGCTTTTCCCATTTATGGTTTCGCTCGTCATGCAGGAGGCCGACCAGCTGAAGAGGGGTTGAAGGAACTTGCTAGAGTCGTATTTTGTCCCTTGTTTTTCGTTAATACATCCCGGATTTCCCCTCAATCAACTTCCTTGCATTCTGAAGCTGAAAGCGTTCGATAATACTCTGAGATCCAACGAAGTAATGAAAATCCTGAACAGCATCACCCGTCGTATCCGCCGTCTCCCCTCTCTATGCTCCTCATCAGCCCTTCATCGAACACACTACACAGGTTCCCTCCTCTTCAACCTCGGATCGTTTATCCTCCCCGCCTTATACGGCACGTTATCCAAGTTATGGGTCGCAAACATCGATTCATCGATGGTCGTGCTCACCGATGCATATACCTACATGAACACAGCTTCTGAAGCAGTAAACGAAGGTTTACCCAGAGCGGCGTGGGTCATCATTGGAGATAAAGCTTCTCGATCTCTTGGGCAGCGTCTTCAGTTGACACATACTCTTATCGCATTTCAATCTGTCGTTGGACTAATACTGAGTATTATATTCCTCGGCGCTGCATCATCCTTTGCGAAAAGCTTCGTCCCCGCTGAAGTTCGCGATGCAAGTTTGACTTATGTACGAATTGCTTCCTTTACTGTATTTAGCGGAACGTTGGAAACTGCAGTGGCTACAGCAACAAGAGCCTTGGATAAACCGGACATCCCACTGGTTATTAGCACCGTCAAGTTCGCTGTCAACATTATACTTGATTTTCTTATTATTTCGCGTTTTCACGTGGGTTCTTTCACACCCACTGTCAATATGCAGGGTACAATCCAACTGGTTTGTAACCTTGTAGCAGCCTTTGCAGGGCTGTTTTACTTTCTCTGGTCAAACACACGGTCGTTCATAAGGCACACGCCCCATGATCGTGAGGAGAAGCTACGACCAGGTTTTGACTCATTCAAAATCCTTTTCAGACCTGGATTGATATTCTTCATCGAATCGGCTGTGAGAAACGCACTGTACCTCTGGCTAGTTAGCACCATCGTTGCGTTAGGGTCAGTCTATGCCACAGCTTGGGGAGTCTTCAACACCATCCGCTGGGGACTGATCATGGTCCCTGTTCAGGCATTGGAAGCTACTGCTCTGCAGTTCATCGGTCACAACTGGGGAGACTGGAGAAGACGTGTAGATGCCAGCACTGGAAAGGTAAAGGCATCGTTGAAAGATTTACGTGGCATTGTGCGCCCAGCATTGAGATCTCTGGTTCTCGCTATCATTTTCGAGGTCCCGATCGCGATCTTTCTCACTCTTTTTGGGGCAAAACCCTTTGCATCATATCTCAGCGGCTCAGACGAAGTCGCCGAAGTCACAGCGTATATGTGGCGAAGTCTCGACTGGTGTTACGTGTTTTACGCCATGTCAACTCAACTGGCAACAATCCTTGTCGCTACGCGACCCAAGTGGTATTTATACCAGAGTCTTGTGAGCAATCTTCTATATGTATTGCCATGGGCTATCGCATGTCAGGTGAGCGATTTGAACGAGGGAAAGGCGTGGTGGTACTACAAGTTTGTCTTTGGGGGTAGTCTTGTGTTTAGTTTTGGAGCTATTCTGGTTGTTGATTCGCTTTGGGCGTGGAAGTTGTATTATGGGACCAAGTTGGAGAAATTTCGAGGGTGAATGTCGTTTGCTGCGATAGGCCTAAAAGGGCATGTTGCTAGGCCTATTAAACGAGTATATCGGGTTTCTTCCGACAATCTTGCCGATTTTCGTAACGTCCTGCTTCATGTAGGATTTCGTAACATGCATTTTGAATGGTGTAATCGCTGTCAGCCATCACCTCATCACGTAGATCCCACCAATTACTCTGGATATACTCACATTAGTAATGAACTCAAATTTGTTTATTAATTGTCCTTGTGTATGAATAATAGAATCCATCTTTCTTGCTATCAACCACAATATATGCCACAATGTCTTTCACTACGACTGTCACCGCTGCACCTCCACCTGGTCAGCCAGATATCGCATACGCCCCAAACTATGAAAGCTATCAAGCCAGAAGTGTCCGACGCCTCAAAGAGGGGAACTTGCCGACTTCTGTACCTGATGGCTTCCCAGAGCAACTGACTGGAGATCTTGTATGGGAGGGCAGCTCAGTTGGTGACACGTATAACTGGACGTACAAATTATCTAAAGAAGAGCTCAATGAGATTGATCGGGCCTTGCAGTATTTCAAAGGTACTCAGCCTTTTACAATCATATATGCCGCATCTAACACAAACAGTTCTCGGACTTGAACTAGGATATCTCTCGACTGAGACTTTCCCTTTGCCTAACCTACATCTAGAACTGCGCAAGCTGTCCGATGAGCTACACAAAGGTCACGGCTTCTTCGTCATCCGCGGCGTCAACGTGGATAAATATAGTCGAAAAGATAACATAATTATCTACGTCGGTATCTCTGCACATATTGCTTCACAGAGGGGTCGTCAAGATGGCAAGTTTGACGGCAAACCAGCCGACGTTGTCCTTACCCACATCAAGGACTTGAGCTCTGGTCAAGATAAGAGCGCTATTGGTAGTCCGGCTTATACCACCGACAGACAAGTCTTTCACACTGATGCTGGAGATATCGTGTCTCTCTTCTGTCTAGAGACTGCCTTGGAGGGTGGTGCCAGTAGAATTGCGAGTACTTGGCGCGTGTACAACGAGCTTGCGAGGACCCGTCCCGATTTGATTCACACACTATCGCAGACCTGGAATGTTGAGAAGTAAGAAGAGTTTCATAATCTGCCAGTTGAGCTAGCTGACCGAAGTCAGTTTTGCAACCCCGAACAAGCCGTATACGACACGACCGGTTCTATATCATCAAAAGGCTACTGATTCACTGCCTCAAAGGGTAGCACTGCAGTATGCTCGCCGATACTTCGTCGGGTTTGGGGCTCTGCCGCGAAGCCATGATATTCCGCCCATCACAGAAGCTCAAGCCGAGGCTCTGGATGCTCTTCACTTCCTGGGTGACAAGTTGAGTGTTTCGACAAACTTTGCAAAGGGTGATATGCAGTTTATCAACAACCTCGCTGTGTTTCACGCTCGAGATGCTTTTACAGACTCTCCAACTCAGCAGTAAGTCATCTAACCCTGGTTATGGGTGTATTCTAACCGTGTTAGGCGTCATCTTCTGCGTCTCTGGTTGAGGGATCCCGAGAATGCTTGGGAAACTCCAGAGCCGATGAGCGATAAATGGGCTGAGCTTTATGATGGAGTCACGCCAGACTCTCAGGTCTTTCCTTTGGAGCCCTATATTCGAAGTGCAAGTAATAGGGCCAGGTAAATAGTGTAGAGGGATTAATTGTCTTTGGCTCTTGACGGAATTACTGTTTTCAAGTGTGTCCATTCTTTCAGAGCTGCTCTTCGACCGGTTTGGACTTCATTTGAGTCTAGGTAGTCGATTTTGTAATTACGTGCGTGCATCATCCTCGGCTCTCCAGAATACTCGGTGAGAACGCAGACTTGGAGTAATATCTCAAGGAGACCATCCACCACAAGTTTTTTGACTTGGCATTCTGGCCGGTGTATTTCGTCCTCTTCCAATGGTTCTTTTTGAGCAACATCACGAATGCGACATGAATCATCGCGGCAAACGCACTCGACGAATTAACATTGTACGTCAGCTGTGATGAGGCCAGCCAAGTGTGGAGAGATTGAGTAATCTGCGCATCCTCCTGACGATTTCAATGGTTAATTGGACGGATAAATTGGGTATAGGCAAGGGTCAACGTCGACAGATAACCAACGGATCAAATTTACCAGGATCCTCCCAGGTAGTTACCTCTGGGCCTCACTTCCAATCGCATATCTTCACACCTTCAGTGCTAGATGTCCATTCCTCGCTTTATTGAATGTCAGGCAGAGCGGGGTACATAGTAAGACATGCCTACATCCGAAGTGGCTTATCCTTACCCATCCCCAAGAACAGTCTCAACTGAGAGATTCAATTTCACAAGACTCTCTTCATAAAACCCCTCGCTTTTAGATCTACTTACCTCATATACATACTGATCATTACCAGCTTACCTAACCTCAGCTGGCAACAACTGAGAGGGATCAAAGAAGATGGATCCCTTTACTGCTATCGGTCTGGCAGGCAATATTCTGACTTTTATTGATATGGGCCTCAAATTCATAAGCCAAACTAAGGGGATTTACGATTCCAAATCCAACAGCACCGCCGAGAATGAGAGCCTTAGCGTCATGACGACGCGATTCACCACGACCATAGTTGACATGCAAAGCAAGATACCAAGCGGAAATCTGAGCAAGGATGAAATAGCCTTGAAAGAGTTGGCTGAAGAATGTAGCAGCATCTCAGACGAGCTTCAGAGCCTACTTGCAGAGTTAAAGGCCAAGAAGCCGAATTCAATACGGAGCAGCATGAAGGCAGCATTCCGCGACTGGAGTAAGAAGAAAGAGAAGGATGATCTACACAAGAGACTTGAAAGTTCCCGCCAGCAACTTGACTTGCTGCTTTCGACAATGGCACGGTATGAATACTTTACTGGGACAACCAGCCCTATGCTACATCTTCTCACTAAACCTGTGAATGTAGGTTCGAATCTCTAGAACGACTCAACCAGCTGGTAGAATATGGCCAGTCCAATGAAGCTGAGATCGCGTCTCTTCGCCGGAACGTATATACCCTTCGCTCTGGGCTGCAGGCCAAGTTCCTCAGCCCTGAGGCTCTGGAGCAGATTCGGAATTTGGTCGATTTGTCAGACCGTGCGGCTCTGAAGGTGCGGGAAAGTTCCATCCTTACTGCGTTGCGGTTCGAGTTGATGGACGAGAGATATGATGATGTGGCAAAGGCCCATGAAAAGACGTTCGAGTGGATATTCGACTCGTCCGATAGTGACGGCAAAAATTCTGGAGCTCGTGCCAAGTTCGTCGACTGGATCAAACACGGCAATGGCATCTTCCACATCTCCGGAAAGCCAGGCTCAGGAAAGTCGACTTTGATGAAATATCTGTGTCGCCAGGAAGAAACAAAAAAGTATCTTGATGTCTGGGCTGCAGGCAAGTCGCTTGTGTTTGCCAAATTCTTCTTCTGGAATCCCGGCACGACCCTGCAGAAGAGTCTGAGGGGGTTGATTCGTGGCCTTCTCTATGCTATTCTCTCCAATGCTCCAGAGCTTATCCCCCTCGCTTTTCCTAAGCATTGGGATGCCACCCTTAGCAAGGTCTCAGTCATCTTTGACTCATCGGATGACATTCTGCTTGCCTTTACCGATCTGATATGTCGCGACGAGGTCTATCAAAACCACAAACTTGTCTTCTTCATTGATGGCTTAGATGAGTTTCAAGGAGATCACGCGGCACTAATAAAGGAACTGATGCAATGGACATCAACACGGCCGACTGGTGTGAAGATGTGCGTCTCGAGCCGAGAGTGGCCCATCTTCCAAGAGGAATTCAAGACATTCCCAAGCTTCCGCTTGCACGAGCTGACACGATCTGACATATCAAGAATCGTGCGGGGTAAGCTGAAGAATAACGAGCTTTACCAGAAAACGGCAGATTTTCTCGAATTAGAATACTTTGAGTCCAGTCTTGTGGCCAAGTCGGACGGCGTTTTTTTGTGGCTCAAGCTGATCTTGCAGGATATCGAGGATGGTCTCCTCAGCGGAGATAGGCTGCCACAGTTGCAAAGAAAGGTCGACACGCTTCCTACCGAGTTGAATGACCTATTTCAACATCTTCTAAACTCTATTCATTCATGTGATCGAAAGGAAGCATACTTGATCTTGGCAGTGGCACTCAATTACCCTCACGATTGGCCCATCTTCCGCATCTCCTTTCTGGAAGAGTACATCGAGAATCGCGATTTCGCTTTCAGTCAACAAATAAAGCGACTCGAAGACGACGAAATAACGGACCGCTTGGAGCGAACCCGGAAGAAGATCTATGGCAAATGCAAAGGGCTGCTCGAGATACAGTTGGTGCATTCCGATCAGGAGCGGCAGGTCGACCAAACCCTGAAAGAGTGCGTCAAATTCACACACCGATCAATCGTTGAATTTCTTAATAGCGACCAGGCTAGGCGAAAATTGGTCGCCGAGTTAAAAGGCCTCGACATTTTAGATGCCATGTGTCAGACATTTCTGGCGCATATCCAAGCCGCCATCTTGAACGAGGATTATTATCATGGGCGCCACGAGGCATCCAATTCAAGCGATAGGTTAGGCTTTTGCCCGGAAACTCTATTCAAGGTGCTTCAGCCCCCGAGCCTGGATTATGATATTTGCACCCTCTTGAAAGCATATGCTGCAAAGGACTCGGCCGCAGACTCAGGGAGATTCATGGCATTCTTAGACAAGGGAGTCGAGGTAGCCGAGGACTTGATGTCTCCACAGGCACCATTCCAGCTTGTCCACATCAACTGGATGAGGGGCAATATGATCTACCACACGAAACAAGTCAACTTTTCGGTCAAGGTGGGCCTCTTTACTGCTTTGTACGGCATGACCGATTATTTTCTTCGGGCACACTCAATTGGCCTAGAAGGAGTACGAGAACATGTTACACTGCCCCAGCTGATACTGCAGATATGCGATAGTGCATGTTTGAGTGATGAGGTGCGTGATCGTGTCTTTAAAGGGCTTAATACGATCCTCAATGCCTATTTCGACCAGGGTCTCGATCCTAATGGACCTTTAACAGTGGAGAACATGTCTTGTTGGCAATATATGCTCATGCGGAGTGTTGTGGACAATAACCGGGGCCCTTATATCTCAATCCTAGCTTCCTTTCTTCTCCACGGAGCGAATCCAAGATTCTGGATCAAATTTGGTGCAAGACATAGGAAGAAAGGCGCCGGAGAAGACTCAACTGTGGTAATCCCGATCGAATTCGAGTGGGGTAAGGAGAGGCAACATATTGATTATTTTGATGGGGACAGTGTGGTGACGGTGGCGTTGAACTGGCGACTCAAAATGTTTTTGAAACGGGGGCAAATGGAAGTGTCTTGCAAAGAGTTGCTCGGTCTGATGTTTCCCCAGCAGAAGAACGACTTCCAAGAAGCCATTGACTTCATCCTTCACTGGGACACAGAGGTTCTTACGAATGATCATCTGCAGGAGTTGAAACAGCGATTTCAGCCGACTTTAGGTTCATTGATTAATTCAGGGGGTAATGAGGCAGATTTGGGTATTAGCAAGAGTTCTGAGTTCCCTATTCCTAGATTTTGGTATGAAAGAAGAGGAGACCTAAACTTAATAGAAACTTAAGGTATGTAGTATAAATATAGATATATAATAAATGAATAAAATGACTATACTAATTCTATATAATATAAAATATAAGGAATTTTATAACTAATTAAATTGTAATTAGTTAACTAAGAGGAGAATTTATACGAAAGCATAACTTGGCTAAAAAGGCCCAAAAAAAACCCTCTATCATTAATAAGAGTAGTTATAAGAAGTATAGTAATGTAATAGCTCAGCTTCTGTAATATTACAGATACTTTTAAATCCGAAGTAATAAGTAATTAAATTTATTAATATTATATACATTCCTTAGAAACTTATATAGGGAATTAAAAGTATTGAGAGAAGTAAAGGCTAAAGGCGCTGATTTTATCGCGTTTTACCTATTCTTTCTGCATTTACTTTACTCCCGTAAATTTAATTAGCTAACTGGTGAGCAGCTCTCACGGTGGTTTAATAACATCTTCTATCCTGCTGCCCGTCAGGCCTATAATATCGATACAGCTGATCTCTAGTTACCAGGCTCAGCTACAGATGCCCTATTCCTGCCACTGCAAGGTTTGCAGTAACTCTGGGACCAGGTTCTTACAGCAGTGAGCCAACCTGTATTTCAAGACTTTTGCGATCCAGAGTTATATATGGAAGCAAAAGGCACCAAACTTTCGTTCAAATATCCAGATGCGCCTTCCGATCTCCTGGCTGTCATGAACAACTTTGATGGGCTGGAACGGTCCGATGATGGCTTGTGTGGCGTGGCGGTCGCGTACTGAAGCCTAACGGTTTCAGCTGGCGATCACAATCTTTCGCCTCCGAACAACCTCAGCCAATACCATCAAGTTTAATTCTTAACTAATGTTTCGCAGTCTCTTTTTGTGTTGTTACACCGAGCCTCTTAAATCCTGTTTTATAGACGGTGGCGTTACGTCAATGATGTTCTTGGGTTCCATCAAGCTTCCAAGTTTAGGTTTTCAACGTCTGTGCAGGATGGATGCAGCCAATTTCCGAGTGATCTGAGGCCCATGTCTGCCAAGAGCGGGAAGTGGTGCGCCGATGTCATGGTAATTTTCACAGTTTTCAGCTGTCACTTGTTGTGCTCAGTATCAAAGCTTTCTGTCACTGGAAGTATGTTCATACATTAACTATGAGTATAGTAAATCCTCAGGCTTGATTCTATCTCAAGATATTCACAAAAAAGACCATTCCCTCCGCTATGACCGTCTCTTGAATGTCTCTGATCCTTACCCAAGTTGCCTAGCAACTGGATCCTCTCCCTCCACATCCCTGGAGCGATACGAGGCCTAGCTAAGTTGCTAAATTTGGAGCGAGTTTTCCGTCTCACTGATAGGTCAGAAACCCCGGAATAACCCCTTAATGCGAGCCTAGCCAAAGACAAAAACTGAACCATCCCATCCCATGCTCTCAGCCCGACGCGTAACTTTCTGTTCCTCCATCACCATCATCACCATCAACTCTCGTTAATCTTTTCTTCGACATCAATCGCTTTTGTCAAAGTTTTAATCACTGAATACTCTTACAACCGTCAGCATGTCTACCACCGTCAGCTCTGCCACCGCCGTCTCCACGGCCTGCACAAACCTCTATGACACTCCCAACCAGGACAACACTTGTGCTATGCCCTACAAGTCCAACCACACCGAGATCATGCAAAAGTGCTGCGGTGATGCCAAGATTGTGAGCTACTACAACGAGTGCGGTCTCTACTGTGTCGCCCTCGACCAGACCATCGGCGAGCTCTCCAAGTGCCTCTACGACAACGGCGCTCCCTACGAGGCTGTCTTCTGCAGCGGTAGCAAGAAGACCACAAAGACCAAGGACGCCGACGTCCCCGCTACTGCTCAGGCCAGCGTCATCTCGGGCGACGACGATAAGGACGACAAGGACGGTAAGAGCTCTGCCTCTGGTACATCCACTGGCACCAGCTCTTCTAGCTCCGAGACCTCAACTGAGTCTGGCAACGCTGCTGCTGGCGTCACACCCAAGGCCAGCATCAACACTCTGGGCCTTGCCATCGGAGCTCTGCTCTTCTCCTCCATGGCTGCCGGTGCTTTCCAGCTGTAAGCATCTAGCGTGCGAGCGTGTTTTTTTGGGCGTCTTCTACCGTGTCGATAATTCGGAAGGTCAATAATGTTTACGTACATCGAGTCCACCCTTGGACATTGCAAAGAATACAGATGGATGGATATATATCATAATGGGTCATGCATGTTAGGAACGGCAATCAATGTATACTTAATTAGCAGTTTTACTCTTAAAAGAAACAGACAAATTGCTCCCCTAGTCATGTATGCTCGCTCAACCTTGTCGTGATCAATGCTTTTATTCCAAGCGCATCGCATCACATCGCTTGCTCCACACTGGATGTCAAGCAATCTGCGCGATCAATTAATTAATCTTTATCAATCAGTTGAACGCCATGTAACGTCGTGCGACGTCATTCAACCATGTGTACTCCGTAGACCCAGAAGGCTTGCCAAGGTACATAACGGTCAAACAACAACAACGTTGTCGTGGTCGACACAACGGTTGCCTTGCAGCAAGCCAACAGATTCTTTCGCAGTACATGCTGTATTTCTTTAAGGTAAGATTGATTACCCATATATTTTTATTTAATTGGTTTCTTCGTATATGAAATTACGATTTGACTTACGGGATTGTGATACTTGTGTACAATTCCAAGCTGCAGGGTAACAAACTCAGCTCTAACCAACTCAAGCGTGTTATACCCTCCACAAGGATGAAAGAGCATCTTAGCTCTACATGTTGAGAGAAGAAAGAAGCTCGAGGCTGTACAAGATAAGAATGAACATAGTCTTTTCCCTCACTGCTCTATATATTAAAGCCAAAGGAAAATAATTAATCCAAGAATTGTTTTGTCGCGATGCGTACCAGCAAGGGTCGATTATATCTTTGTCTTAATATTTGTTAAGGCATCATTTCATCTTTCCACAGCTTCTCATGAATCATGCCCAATTACCCCATAATCATCCTCTTTAACCTCATTCCATGTCACCGCTCGGCCCTCGCCTTTCTTCCACTGCTCAACATTCCATCACGGAATCCCGACAAAGGGGGTAATGCAGCAACACCGTGTCAACACCCTTGCATTGTCTCACATCCCACCAATAATACTCTCAGCCTCTCGGGACCTCGGGAGCGAAGTCTTCCTTGTGGAAATTATAAGGCAGGCTCTGCATTCCATGTCAGCGAGTTGCGCCATTTACAAGATATGTAGGCTGGTAGCGCGGACGCACGAGGCTGGAAGACCTCGAGATTCATCGAGGTCAATCAGGGGAACTCTCGGATACAGTATTAGCAGCCCAATACATACTCGGGTTTCATTCCTCCACAGTCACTCCTCGCAAGAGATACGGGTTACCCGAGGGGACATGAATAATGTCAATGCCAACCATCACGTCTGGAATCACCATCGACCAATATCCTCTAGGTGACGAATGCAAATAATTAGCAGAACTGCAAACCAGTTCGTTATTTTACATTAACTTAACTATCTGATAGGACGCCGAAAATAGAAAATACCAGTGTATCGCAACGCTCCACTGCCCACGTTTGATCTGCAAACGGCCTTTGGCTGGTTTTACGGTTGGAACTAACTTAGTCTCTTGGCTCTTTCGAGTTTCTACAAGTTACATAGGGTAAGTATCGTGAAGAGCCTCGTTAGAATCGCTTCATCTCCTTGCATGAGTGAGATTCAAAATTAGTGCTGATTGCATGTCAATTACCAGTGTGACCAATCCCTCAAACTTGGAGGTACCATATCCCAGAATGCAGGAATTCGTAGAACCTTCGTACAATATCTTCATATACTGATGTGTTGATGTTCTAACTGACATCAATAGGTTTATACCATCGGTTCAAGACGACACATAACCCCGGCTTTCGGACAAAATAATAGATCCCAGACATGATTGATTGATCCATGATCGGTACCTTGTTTCCGGTAATCAGATCAGACATATCACACGAGATCATGCAAACACATTATTCAAACAGGCTCTAGTTCAACGACAACCATCCACAAGAATTTCAGCCACCAAAGAAGTGCATAGCTGAGCTATTGAGAGGGAAGCAGTTTAGATATGACTTACGCGTCGATTTTATGCAAGGCACAGAACTCTCACTGGTCGAGAAAGTGATTGACTGGCTTCATCGGATGCCGATCGACGGGTGCGGTAGATTCCGCCATCAGTCTCACAAAAGTGACAGTCACTCCATTCCCTACTGGACAATTTTGCGATGTGTTTAGCCCTTCAGCCGCCTCCCTCTTTAGACCTTCTGACTGTTTCTAGAGTGCTGCCATTACATACCATTGCTCGTGTTGCTGCCGCAGGGTGCAGCGAAGAAAGTTATTATTGACGATGCGTTGTCATGGGCATTCGTGGGGAAATGCTACGAAATGAACATTGTCTGACTTGAACCAAGATATTGTGCATTCTTGTCAAAATACAGTCTAAATTGTCTCTGTTGTCGCCAGGGCGAGCTATCTGCCTAGTCTCTGCCTCCAGCGACTATTGAAATGGCGGGCAAAAAGCTTAGCACGCCTGTACAACGTGGCTAAGCTTGGTTTTCTTTTTACAAAGAGCGTTATTGGAATTTGTTCGCCCGTCACGTAAGATTGCATTACCAAGGGAGACATAGGTGATTTGTTCATTTTAGATTATGAAAGTAAGGGAAGACTTGGCCTTCTATTTTTAGCAATGAAGAATAGGTGATTGCTTATACCAAAGCAGCTGTATAGCAAGGTTGGCTACCAGTTCATCCACCATGGAGGCGTTTTCGGTAGAAATTAAGAGGCTCTTCTGATAAATGTATCATATAGAATACCTGAGGCGTAAAAGAGAGACTGTGTAGCCTTGATAATCTCGGATCCGACGAGGAAAATCAGAATCAAGGGAGATATAGGGGCTACGCATCCGTTGTTTCTCCTGAGAATACGAACGCAGTAGTACGAGCAGTAGGCTGCAAATAGTCTAGCCACATACTGAAGAATGGAAAAACTCCATCCAGACTGCTTTCGAGGGGCTCTGTCGTGTCTGAGATGGTGAGACATTTTGGTTCAATTCGAGTTGTGTCTGAGTCACCCTTGCATGTTGACGGATCCAGCAACAGTCTACCAGGAATGTTTGCATGCAGGAGACCAAGCATCCAGGGAAAACACTCGCAATTGATTCATTAGAGTGTCAGAGACAGCTGAAGAGAGGAGAAAATTTGTATATATAGCCGTCTGACTTCCTGTTAATGTCTTCTCATCTCATCCTCACTTCA
Source organism: Fusarium verrucosum (assembly GCA_013623715.1). Classification (NCBI taxonomy): domain Eukaryota; kingdom Fungi; phylum Ascomycota; class Sordariomycetes; order Hypocreales; family Nectriaceae; genus Fusarium; species Fusarium verrucosum. Next base: position 35,339 of record JABFFJ010000279.1, read on the forward strand.
CTCTTCCCATTGAGGACCAGGTCATTCGTTTACAAAACAACACATTCTTTAATTCACTCTTTAATCGTTTGCTCAAACAGCGAAAAGCTCTAATCATGCGTTTCTCCTCCGGTTTGCTCTTGGCCTTGGCCTCGAGTGTCATGGGTCAGCGATTCACCAACACCAGTATCACTGCTACCACCACCTCTGAGCCTGTTCCCTCTGGTTCAGCTGGTCCCCCCAAGCCCGTGGATCTCGGCAGTGCCACTCTTGGCCCCGGTGCCTCGTTCGTCACTCTTGCTGATGGCAGCATTGCCATGTAAGTATATCCGGCCTTCAGCATTGATATCAACTCTGACAAAACTCTCTAGCGGTCTGAGTGCCGGACCCAACGGTGTCGCTTCTTTCGCCGTCGGCGCTAGCTTCCCCGACGGCATCAACATTGGCGACTTGATCCAGGTTCTCTTCGATATTCTCGTTTTCCTTCTTGAGAACAGCCGTAAGCGTGCCACTACCGACTGCACCCTCGACGTTACTCTCGATGGAAAGAACGTCTTCACTGAGTTGCTCGAGGAGACCAACGGCTTCACCTCCAAGTCCAGTTCTGGAACCGAGGCCGGCGAGAACGTCCCCCAGCTCGAGTTCGTCCAGAAGTGCGGTCCTAACGCTGCTGATATGCAGGTTGCCAGGGTCGCCGTTGGCGCTGGCGGTGGTTCCGGTGGTAATGGCGGCAACGGAGGTCCCGGAACTGGCGGTAACCCTACCAACACCAACAGCGACGGTTTCACCACCAACTCCAACGGCGAAACCATCTTCCCTACTGGAACTGACGGTATGCCTACCAACACTAACAGTGATGGCTTCACCACCAACTCCAACGGCGAGACTATCTTCCCCACTGGCACGGATGGCATGCCTACCAACACCAACAGTGACGGTTTCACCACCAACTCCAACGGCGAGACCATCTTCCCTACTGGCACTGACGGTATGCCTACCAACA
>JABFFJ010000280.1:0-47019 GCA_013623715.1 Fusarium verrucosum
ATATTATATAAGCTTTTATAGCTTTTTAAAAGTGCTGATTTTACTAGTAAAAGGTGGCCGGTTTCAGGGTGGGGGACGTTAGAAGATTAAACCACCCTCTTCAAATCAAATCATGCATGCTACGTTGGTTCAGTCCCGATGCATATAGACGCTAGATGCTCAACGAAGTGGGATGTTTGATGTGCAGTTCTAGACTCCCAAGTCCTGCAGGGGAGATCGATTCACGCGGGAGGGGCTCCTGTACCTAAATTAACGGATGATGGATCCGCCACTCCCGCTTCACAGCCACGTGCGTGCCACTTCTCTCAAGGCTGAGAGCTGGGCGAAATGTGGCGCTATTTTTGTGGCGTCAGATTGTGGCACAGACTCACTCTTCATTCCTCAGGCACCCATTCCCAGCCTTGCAGTTCACCCACCTCCACTGTCAACTGCAACACGCAGCTCCAGGCTGCCTAGGTGAAGGAAGCTCCAAGCCAACGCCATCGCAAACATCTCGACTACACAACTCTCCTCCTCTTCACCAATTCCTGCCCCATCTTCTCTACTCTATCGACCCATAATTCATCAACTTGACTAGAGGATTCAGACATCATGGTAAGCTAATTACATGCCCGCTCAAGCATGCCTGTCGTCATCGAGGGATAGCTTCAAGTACTGACCTAGCTTGTTTCTTCAGACGTCGATAGGCACGGGTTACGATTTGCTCAACTCCATCTTCTCTCCTGATGGACGCAACTTCCAGGTCGAATACGCAGTCAAGGCAGTAGAGAATGGCGGCACCTCGATCGGTATCCGAGCCAAGGACGGTGTCGTCCTAGCTATCGAGAAGGTCGTCTCATCCAAGCTCCTAAAACCTGGTGCCAACAAGCGCATTGCTACTATCGATAGCCACGTCGGTGCCGTATGTCAACACCCTTGCAGCCGATATCAAAGTCCTGTACTAATCTCACCAGGTATCTTCTGGTATGATTCCTGATGGACGCCACTTCGTCGACCGCGCCCGCGACGAGGCCCAGAGCTGGCGACAGAACTTCAAGACTCCCATTCCCACATCCGATCTTGCCAGCCGCATGGGTGGCTATCTCCAGGCCTACACCATGTACGGCTCAGTTCGACCATTCGGTATCACTGCCATTGTCGGCGGCTACGACACCCCCGAAGAGACTCCCGTCGACGGCGAGGTTGGTTCAGGACCCAAGGTTGGCGCTGGTGGAAAGATTGAGGGCAAGCACGGCGGTCCTTTCCTTTACATGATCGAGCCCAGCGGCATGTACTGGGGTTACTATGGAGCCGCCACAGGCAAGGGCCGACAGGCTGCCAAGGCCGAGCTCGAGAAGCTTGACCTACCCGCTGGCAATATTACCCTCGAGGAGGCTGTAAAGCAGGCTGCGCGCATCATCTACGTGGCACAGAAGGACAACAAGGACAAGGACTTCGAGCTTGAAATGACCTGGATCAGCGGGCCTGATGGTCCTACCAAGGGACGGCATGTTGAGGTGCCGAAGGAGCTACGGGAGGAGGCTGAACGATTAGCAAAGGCCGAGGATGACGACGATGACGATGATGACGACGACGAGGATGCAAAGGATGACAAGATGGAGGATTAGAGAGCGAGCAGTGTCAAGAAGAAAAATCCCTTGAGGCACTTGTACTATCACGATGACGAGTTCATAGAATTTAATGGTTCATCTGCAGGCATCCCAATTACTCGCAGGACGCCTAATTTTGATTCGTGCTATGTGCCAAGGTGTGTCTATTAGAGTATCAGGGGTGGCTTTGCGAGACTACGTTGTAGAACCAAGTATTCCAGTCATCAAAGAAGTACTTTTGCAGCTTGATCTCGTCCACTGTAGCCAAGTCGGACAGTGTCTTGGCATATACAGCACTCACGTCCTTGATCTTGGTCTTGTCGGCGGCAAAGAGAGTGGATGCAACGATGAGACTCGCTGCACTGGCCGCCTTTGTGTATTCGTGTGCGTTGTCCTGCCCAGCAGCATCATGGATCTCACGCAACAAGTCTAGCAGGTCATCCGACTCGGGAACCTGAAGCTCCTGTCGGTTACTGCGTGCCTTTCTGAGGCCCTTTTGGTAGTTGCGAATGACCTCGCGCGCACGGGCAGCGAGAGGCTTTGTGTTGGTTGTGCGCATGAGATTGAGGAGGGGTAAGAGGAGAGATAATGAGAGAGGGCTGTGGGACTCGTTGCGGACGTATATGTCGAGAAGATCGAGAATGCGGTGCTTGAAGTTGATGACTAGCTGTTTGGCCTCCTTCTTCTGCTTCTTGGTGTCGTTCGTGCGGTCTTGAATTCGTGGCTTGATGGCAGCGGCGAGCTGCTCATCGATGGCGAACATTTCAGAATCAGACATGTCACCTTCGGATTCAGATGACTCGGCATTGACATCCTTGTCTAGACGGTGACTCTTGAGAATCTTCTCAAGGGCATTGTCCAATTCTTCAGGTTTATCAAATTCGCCCTTGCTTTCACCCTCGTCCTCGTCTTCTTCCTCTCCGCTTTCTTCGTTTGCCTCGTTGATGTCGATGAACTCAACATCGGAGTCAATCTCGATATCAGAGTTATCCTCTTCGTCGGCGTCTGTTCCTTCTTCATCCTCATCTTCGTCTTCGCCGACCTCCATCTCATCCTCTCCGGTGCTAAACAACTCCTTTTGGCCCTTGGTGTTCTCGCCAGAGGAAAGGGGGCCAGTCAGGAGCTCCAGACCTTCAGCTGAGATTTGGGATGTGAAAGCATCAAACACTTGTTGAGAAACCTGGCGCATAAGAGATGAGGGTCTTGCAACCATTGACAACAGGATCTCAATGAGAATTTCTGATGTTCCACCCTCGCTCTCAGCAGACTTGCCCTTCTTGAGGCGGTCAGTGTATTGGGCAAGGTCTTCAAGAACCTCCATGGCATCCGGATCCTCGTTATAGAGCTGAAAGACAGACACGGCGTGTAGTATCGCAAGATTCTGGAAAAGGCTCTTTTCATTATCGTCTGCCGCCTTGCGCTTGAGCAGCTTCTGCATCCTTGACAGCGCCTCCTGAACAGCCGTCTTGATTTCTTCGGACATTGCTACCGACTCAGGGTCGATGGAGGACACAGCAAGACATAATGTGCCGTAGTCCCCGGTTCTCCGGCTAACCTTGGCGAAAGATGATTCAAGACGCGTTCGGCAGAGCGATCGAACGCCCTCCGTCAGGACATCTGCGGGGATGTGCTTGGGTTGGGAATAGGCCAGTTGAGATAGCTCTTGTAGAGCAGCTGAGAAGACGTTCTGTTGGATCTTTCCAGCTTCAGATGCAGCCGAAGCACTGAGGGTTGTGGAAAGATAGTCAACGCAAGCTCGAAGTAAAGATGTAGCATGCGCCGTCTCTTGCTGATCAAGTGTATCAAGGGGTTTTCGGATGGTCCTTATCGCCTCTTCCCCAGTTTCCTCAGTTACGTTTTGGAGAATTCTTTCAATGGTCTTGGTTTTTGTTCGCTGGTCAAATTTGTAGTCGCTGTTGGGGCCAAGTACGCCCTTGAGAATGGGGGTGATTGTCGAAGGGTGGGTCGAAGTTGTTGACTCAATTGCCTTGAGGGCCTTGGTCGCTGCTCGGTGGAGGTATCTATCCTGTTTCGCGGCTTGGTTCATGAGGCAGAGAGTAATGTTTTTGCTGAAGAGGGTCTCTAAGTGAGCAGGGAGATCGGCGAGTCCCTCGAGCATCTTCTGGAAGACCATGAATCCCTTGAATTTCTGGCCTTCGGTGGCCTTTTTGGAGAACAAGGAGTCTGAAGAATGTTAGTAATCGATATTCAAGGATTTATAGGCCACTCACCATCTACCACACGATCCCAGAACTGTTTAAACTCTTCAGCTCCGGCTTCTCCCTCCTTGACATAATGTGCTAGGAGAATATCCCAGGCGTAGTGCAACTGGGCAGTCCAATTCGCCTGCTTGCTCTTCTGGCCGAGGTCAAGCTCGTCCTCGACCTGTTGGAAGCTCTCTCGCATAACTGCAGCAAGGTCGCCAAACGACTTCTTGGAGAGAGGTTCACGCCAGGGCTTGACCTTGAGGTCGGGGAATCGGGTGAGAGCAACAAGCCAGATGGCCACGCCTTCAGGTGTCTTGGCCAGGTTGGCTTCGGCAATCTTCTCGAGTGTGGCCCCGGCTTGTTTCTGTGTCATTTGCTGAACGGACTCGACAATAACCCAGCCGCATGCTGAGCGAAGCCACACCTTCTTGGTAGCAAGCTTCAGAAGAAGATCGAGAACCGAATCCCATCTCGAGATGTCGCGGAAGAGAATTCCAGCACGAACGAAACACATGAGACCGAAAAGCTGTCCGATCCAGTGATCTCTTTCCTCCTGTCCAGAAACGTTTCCAACGGCCTGGGTCTTCTCCGTCAACATCTCGAGGACTTTGTCGAATGTAAGTTCCTGGTATTTCGATTCGGCAAGGGCCTTTTCTCCGTAAAGTTGACCGAGGAGCTCTGCGAGTACCAGGCTAAAACCAGGGCGCGAAGCATTGCGACTGCTTGCGAGTCCACGGAAGAGGCGACGGTCCAAGTGTCGTTGCAGGACAGCCTCGGAGGAGCCCTCTCCATCGACCAAGCTAAGAATGATACACTCGGCAGCCTTGATTCGGTCGTTGGGGTCTTCGCTTCCTAGAAGCTCGTATAGATCAGCTTCTCGCTTGCGCTCATCGCCAATTGGTGTCTCGACGAAGGGCGATGTATCAAAGTTCGCGCTGGCGTTTGCAGAAGATTTTTCGTCGTTCTTTGTGCGTTTTTGAGGTTTCTGTGCTCCATTGGAGCCTTCTTTGGCTGCGCGCTTTCTTTTGCTGCCCATTTTCGATGGTTGATGGGATTAACGGTTGAGGCGCAAAATTGCTTGATTTCTCTGGATTTGATCTCATTGTAACGGCTAGTGATACTTTTTTCAAAATTACAAGGGACTTGAGAGTTCTGCCAGGTTCGACCGCCAAAAAGTCCCCGCGACTCCACAGACTGACGTAGGGAGGTGGACGACGATCACATCCATTTGAATACCCTAAAGACAAGCTACAAAAGTTATTGCCCAAAACTGTCTGAAGACACTGCTTTTGTTAAGATGCCAGCCGCACTTCCTCTCGATTCTTCTTTACTATTCATGATTAATATAGATCCTGGGCGTAAGTTAGTTAGTATATGAGCTAAGATTTGTTAGCAGTCTTGACAAGCAAGAATTGAAGGGCTGCCTTTGAAGTTCAGGAGCCAACAGGATCATCTGGGAATTTTCAAAGGTACTGTGCATATCTCAGTTTTGTCTTTCTGGTTTAGCAGGCATGATACTTTGCATGATATTTTGGCAGCTGAGTCTCTAATAAAGTTACATTATTAGTGACATGCGTCTGAATGTGCAAAGCATCATACAGTGTTCTGACCTATCAAGACAGCCTCAAATACAGTACACTGTCGATATATCAGGGGAATATTTTACACTGTCATGATGAATGATACAGCCGTTCTAAGTGGTGAATTATCAATTGAGGAATTTCATTCATGGAACACCTCCTTGAAGGCTCTTGGGCAGTATCCGATTAAGGGGAAGCATCCTATGCAAACATTCACATCATCAAGTATCAATATACTGATATAAAATTTATTTGTATCAAAGGAGCCATAACCATTTCATTGGGAATTTCTAGCGTTCTATTCCCATCCCCTTTCTGAGAAAGCTGTAGTCACGGAGTTGGGCAACGCTGTTTCCAAAAATTATTAAGTATAGTGACTGAAAATTTGGGCTGAATACCGTTTATATACGTGAATCATGGAGGAAATGATACTCCTATAGTGGCTTCCTGGTAAAAGTTTTGCTGTATAATTTCCGCTATTCGGACATTTGCTGTGGAGCTTAATGGGACCTCATATATCACCCGGGAAGCGAAGGTCTTGAAATGTCAAAACGCAGCCCCGGTTAAGGGTGAAAGTCAGGTAATAGTAACCCAGTTGACACAGCAATATTGAGTACAGAGAGTCAGCATCCATGTTACATCCGCTGTTGTGGAAACAGAACCATGTTTCACTGACAGGTTGCTGAGTTACTACGCATTGTCATGGCTATAGTATTCATGCTTCAATCGGACTTTGTCCAATCCCCATCATTCCATATGGACAGATTTTACTTCTTCAAGCTAACCTTTGCTGACTTTACAGCCCTGATCCGTATCCATTGAGTGGCGGATATTACCTAGACCGTATTTCTGGGGTGGAAGCTGATTGACCCTGAGCTCATGATGCCTGAATAAGCTCAATTTGATGGATACGACGCTGTGCTCCAAGTAACAAAGAATGCTTGTCCATACAGAACAAAGATTGAATGTTTACTTTGAGAGCTATTGAGTTAACGTTGCTTTTGTTCGAATGTAAGCATGAATATCAAAATTGATGGGTTGTGTTGTGTTGGCGCTGTGCTTGCACAGCATGAGGCTCGTATGTCCGTCCATACTAACACCAACATCCACAAAATACTGTCAATGTATGCTACGAGCCACAGCGCTGAATAGCTGACGATCATACCCGTCAGATATATTGTGATGCTCGCATCGTCAGGAAAAAGTATATGCGCTGGTGGTTTTACGACGAAACTAACGTTTGGACCCTCAATATGTTACCAACTTAACCCCGAGCTACCCTGTATTTAGAGCTTGGCTCATGACAACTTGATCAGCGCCTGGATCTCTTGAACAAATCTTGACGAATCCACTGCCCCAGTGCGTACCATGGGTCGGGATGATGCGAATGACTTCCGAATTCTCAGCAACCGCGGCAGGGCGGAGAGGGCGTTTATCGTAGACGCCTCTCGGTTCAAACCTTGTCTATATACTCCTTTACTCAAGGGTTGAAGTCTCACTCTAAGAGTCTAAGTTGAAAGCTTGGACTTTGTTTCTCATCTCCGCCGTTCCGTCTCGTCAGTGCTTTTGGTAAAGGCGAGTTGCGAGCTGGTACGTTGCACTAATACACAGCACACTTACTTATTGACCTATGGCACGACCCAAAACTGGAGACACAGACCACAAGGGGGAGTTATGAGACGACGATGTACAACAGTGATAGTGCGGAATGTTTATTCATGCCAAGCATGAATTATCGTGTATAAGTCTAGCTAGGATTCGATGATTGAAGGTCACAGATATGAAACTGAAGATAGACTCACTTCCTCAAGTATAGTGACATGGAACTAAATCATTCAACGATTTATAACTGAACATTGAATATTAAAGATTCCAATTGAGAATATAAATGCAAACACGGCTATCATTGCGCACTATACTGTATTACAATAGTGACGTATAAAAAAGCTCGAATGACCGAGCCAGGAACATGGAGGCTTTGGCATGCGGAAGACTGATAGCAAGACATGTAATGTAATGCAATGTATAAGTCGAAGTTTAAGTCCAGGTCTAAGTCTACAGCCTCACTTCAAGAGCCATTTTGACCAACTTCCTAGTCCTAGTCCGGGAAATGAGCTTGTTGACTCACGGAAAGGGACTAGAAGCAAGCTGCCAAATTGAATGTTGGTCGATGCTCATGCTAGCAACCGTATTGTACTACGTAGCTCAAGCGTAGATCGCCTGAGCAACGGTTCTGGGATCGAACGAACTGGGGGAGAGCCTGGAGACGAGACGATACGACAGGGACAGGCCAGAGACAGAGAGTGTCGGTAAAGGACGCAAGATTTGGATTGAGGCTTAAAAAAGAAAGCAAATGTCACTAACTGATACAAAGGGAGAAGTCCAAGCCACCTTTTTGTTTATTATGACATGTCGTCGCCGACAAAGAAAAAACAGATATGGATCGTAGATTTTTTTTTGATGTTTGCTTCATTAGACCTCTCTTGGCGCATCACATCCCGGTAGCGTGGGTCGGTTGGTCCACTAGAGAAAGCGAGAAGGGATGGAGTCCAAGCAGTAAGGCGACACGTGACCTCGCGTTGGATCCATAAAAAAGAACCTAAAAAAAAGACGCGACACGTGGTGGGATTTGTTTACTTTGGGAGACGGGTGCCAATATTTACTTACTTACCCCGCGGACATGGAGCTGGGAGAGACTGAAAATTGGACTGCTCCGCTTTGCACACATACATACATTAATTAGTACATAATACGTGCATTAGTACATTAGTACTGACTGACATAGAAGCCCATGTCAATTCTCTAACAGAATTCTGCACCAACCATCACACCATCACATTGGGTCTGAGAGAACTCATCGTCAAGTTTACCCCTCATCCGATGGTCAGGAGACTCATCCGCGCTGATTTCTGGTAAAGCTCAGGGATAGTGAGCCTGCGGTAGCGTCGGGAAGGCTTTCTTGGAGGGGACCGAGGGGTGACGTGGTGGAGCTTAAGACGTGAGCCGAAGCCGCATTAGGAGGTGGTGAGGGATCCTAAGACGCTGAGAGAGCTGACGAGGTGCGAACTAAGCTGTTGATGCGAAGCGATTGGGTCGCTCAGTGGGCGCCTCTAATAAATTATGGTCTTTTAGCTGCAGCTCACCATAACCTGGAACCCGGCTTCTGCAGTGTCATTCGTCTCTGGGGAGATGGATGCGAGGCAAGTAAATAATAAAAAAAAAACGATAAGTGAGGTGAGAGGATATGCAGTACATACTAGACTGCGCCGTCGCGTCTCGGGTCTTTGACGATGGCTGGAAAGTGGCAGCTAGATGTGAACTATTGAGAGAAGTGAAAGTTTGAAAAGGCCAGACAGCAGTACTGTACGTACTGTACTTTACTGTACATATCCGCGAACCGCCATGCAAGGGAATGTGAATTCAATTCTTCAATGTCTAGCCGTCTTTATTGGGCAAGCATGTGCAATCCATGAATGGCCCTGATGAGGCTCGGCTGAACCAGGCGGCAGTGTGGGCATACCATAAATCGAACTTGAAATCGGTTACCCGTTTGCGCAGGTGACTAGTTGAATATCATGCCCTGTATATATCACCGGAGCTCTGGTGCGATGACGATGTTTTAATAAGAAAAAGACGGCCACGGCCAGAAATGACGTCGAATCTTGAGACGGTGCCAGAAGGGAGATCGGGAATTAGGGTCGTGGATCGACGATGATGATACAGCGCACTTGGGCCATCTGGCCATGTCCTTTTGCCGGGACATCCAAGCCTGCGGTTCCAGAATGAATACCCGAATGCAATGGAATACAGGGAGTTCATGGGCTGTGTAAGAGGTACAGTACAGGGTCGAATTTACGGTCACAGATATCAATTAGGTTTGCTCGAATTCGTTATAGCATGGGCAGCATAAACTTGGTTTTCAGCTGTTACAGACTGTTTGCTTTGGCCATTGATAATCTGCAAAAGACTTCTAGACAGACACCACTAAGATGTACTGTACCCTAGTAGAAATATCCCCAACCATGGATTTCAGCAATACCTCGATTGAGACAGTTTTGTTGGAACTGAAATCGAGATTGGCGATCTTGAATTGATCAAGAAAGAAACCTGCCACCGCTAGTAGATCAAGCTGATGAGGATGGCTGAGAAATATACATAGGGAGTCTGAGCAGTGTCTCGTCATCACTAACAACACGCCGTTTATTGCGACCAGCAGCGACACCATTGAACCTTCGTAGTAGTCTAAAAACTTCAAGGGCGGGACCCTGGAAAGAAAACAAAAAGGTCAAGGTGCTGCTGCATTAATAGCCCAGTTTCAATCCCGAAAACACGCGTATGTATATACACATGTATAGCGATTGACATACATAACTCCACCAGGCATAGGTAGATAGCATGATGGAGACTCGCAACAGTTGCTGATATTGATGCTTAGGTGGTTTGATATAAGGAAGCTAAGAAACAGCACCAGACCAATGGACCAAGCTTGTTACTGTGAAACTTGGGGGGATTCGTGTGCATTTGTACAAGTTGGGCTGAAGCTATGTTTCTGTTTCCGATGATTTTGTGTCGATACTACCTACAATGACCAGGGCATGGACAAATTCTGAACCATGAGTCGCTGAGTATCGTCACAAGGTCGGAGCCGCCCCCCAAAAAGCTGCAGCTTCCAGGCACGAGCAATGCAATGCGATGTAACCAAAGAACTGGGTTGGGTTGGTGGAAACACAGACAGCTTGTTACCAAAAATGGTTCAAAGTAAACATTGGCTTTTTTTCTCTCTTGCTTATCGCGTGTCAGGACGCGGTTGGTGATGTTGATATAACAAGTCAGATGTGTTGCATGAATGAATCTTTGACAACGCAGCCACTCATGAGACAGATGAATATTTTGGTGATACTCTCAAGACCATTAATCGACATGAATAATCGCAATTAGCATTTCACCCTCCAGTTCTTCCCCTCCTCACCCCATTCTCTCATCGTCGGGCCCGTGACAGGGAGTGGCCCTGGCAAACCTTGTAACGAGAGGGAGGGTTGCTGCAGTGTCTGAGTGTCAGCGATGCCATCCATCAGCTTGGCAGCTGAGGCTGTGCTAGGTGATTACTCGACTGAGAGGTTTGTTTCGAGGGGAGGGGACAGCGCCTAATTCTTACAATAGAGGTTAGTGAAGAGGCTAAACTTTGAGAGTCAATTGAGCAATCATGGCTGAACATCGTATCGGATAAAGTCAATTCCTATTGTCTATACGATCAACATATCAATGGTGAGGGGATGGGAACTTTGGTAAACCAACAAGCCAACAAAGAAACCAGACAAAGGAACCATCCCAATTGACTCGAGCGTCTCCAAGAAACAAAGATCCACCGTCGTCCTGCCGGGGTCACAGACGCCGGACCTTTGGATGCCGAGGACGGACGGGACGCAATGGATCGCATCGTGATATAAGCTGCGTACAATACACTCATCCGGACACAAGGCTGTAACAGGAACAAGGGTGAGGCAGACATGTTCGTTCGTCATATAGCGTTCCAGCCTTGCCATTGGAGGGCTTCGTGTTGGAGCTTACATAGCAGTCTGACTTTGAGTGTAAGAGGATTTCTGACCTTGGCGCCGGAAACCCCGCGCGAAGAGCAATCACTCGCTAACTAAAGTTCTGTCACCAACAATAGCACGGGGAATACTACCTCAAGATAGCCTGTTCTGGATGTGTTGGTTCTCGTCTTGGAAATGTTGGCTGCCCGGGGATTATTGTTAGAATGCCCAGCCGACATCTGTTCAAAACTGTATCTACTCAGCGCTCGTCGTCGGCAGCAAAACGCCTCCCGAAGGAATTCAGGGTCCGGTCCCTTGGCCAGCCTCTTGACCTCTATACGAGTGAGGAATCGTCAGAGGATTGATTTCACATGATAGTTATCTGCATTCCTCACGATACCATGCACACGTGGGACCAACATTGAGCAGAGTCAAATACCAGCCATGGAAAGCCTGGAAGCCGTTTTCATTCTACAGAGGCTGGGCATCTTTCGGAAGTGGTCTCGGTGATCATCGCATATGGTGTCAGTTTCAATATATCTCCAAGAAAATCAAGGACAAGGTTGTATTGATCTGCGAACCGCATTCTAAATCTTGGATAAGTTGTTACAGTGCCTTGCGCGTGCAGTACCAAGACGCAAGCTGCAAGGCATTGGATCAGTAAGAAAGAACTCGGGTACCTGATTTCCTGCTGCAAGTATGTATGTTGAATACGGTCAGTATTGTATCTATCTCTGTTGGTAGGCGAAGCCATACTGAACAGGCTATTCTGCTCTATCCACCCCCCTCCTCGCTTGTTGTTCATTGAGTTTCTCGACACTAGCATCGGCTAGACAAGGGTTGGATCTTGCTTCTGACCCAACAACGCTGCGTAAATTGATCGTAACCTTGCACAACTGGTAATGCCTTGCATTCATTCAGGAACCATCATGTCATGTCTGTCATCGAGTCAATCACTACCCGGGTACTATTCATCCGACATGTTGAGAATGCGGATGTGTCTTTCGGAGAGTCCCATGCATTTATTAGATCTGGGCCTGGAAGCCCTAAATTGCCCTCTTGACTTGATTGAGAACAACTCCAGGTTGAATAAGGAATCTCCCTGTGTCTTCTGAATCGCTAACCCACCATTGTCATTCGTTGTGCTCTGTGGAACCGCTGTGTTTCTGAACCAGGGCCCCAGCAAGAGCGTGACTGTCTCACAAGAGGAAAAAGGACCCTGAATTTTTACTGAGACGACGGCTCTCTCAGTGTGCACGGAGCCGTTTTAATGGCGCGCTCTTGTCCTGAACCTGAGCTCTAGCCACTGCCCTAGGCTGAGCCCTCTTTACAGGGACAAGCTCTTCAACAGCACGTTCGAGGCCCGAGAGGCGTCATGAGCCTTCAACAGGCGCCGGCGGCTTCAGAGTTGAGGAACCCAGGCACCTAGCCCGGGCAAGCAGGCTAGGGAACAGGGCTCAGTCGACGACTGACTGTGGACCCAGGCAACCAAGAGACGCCGAGGCTGATGATGGATGAACCACATGAGCATAATCAGTGAACATAGCTTCCTGTTTAGCATAAGCATAGACCAGGCATTGAAACAACAGCGCACACACGAGCAACTGGACAGGGCTGTATACCGAGTCCAGGGACGAGATATCAGAGAAGTCGACCGGGGATTGACTGATGAACGAACGGTCCTGTTACAGTTGAGGCAGTTTTTCAAAACAACAAGAACCGGTTTTGGCGGTTGGCGACGATCCCAGCTGGCGGTTAACGTCATTCCTCAGGGCATCCAAGACTGGAAATACAGCTCCCATGTTGGATCCCCGGAATAGAAATCATCAGCTCGGTTGCTAGCTGAGCGGGCTTTGACATGGGAAATGCCTGTCTATGGTGCCAAATCTGGATGCTATTCCCAGCGTAGAACTAAGACCCGGCACCAAAGAAAGGGAGGCGACATTTTGACATTTGAACTGGAGCAGCAAAATGGAGACGTTGGGGCCTTTTACCTGTTCATCCGAGACACAAACATAATATTGTGTTTACGGTGATGGTCACGAATCATGGAGATTACTATGGGTTGACCATGGTCTTATTCAAGGGAGGGAGATTCGTAGACGCAGGGAGATGGATCACGACAATGAAGTTGTATCCATAGTTGAAGGAGGATGAGAAGGAAGAGTCGACTCACAAATCACTCTATTAGTCTGACTCGTTTGTTGGTTTCGCCCTGACACATCTTAGACGTCTCTACCGCCAGCCAATGTCAGTCACCATTGCTGTCGCTGTCTCAACCCAGTCGCGGAGGCATGTCGTTGTTCCGAGTTCCTGGTGGCCAACGAGCATCAAGATTCTCAGACAAGAGGCGTCCATGGGTTCCTTTGTCTACCGGATCCTCACGCCACCGGCCGCTGTTTTTGGCGGAGCGACAGTCTGTGAGGGAACTGATAAAGGGCTGACGTGACACTTGACTTATTCCTGTCCAAACTCGAGAGTTGTTTATCCAATCCCGGAGCGACGGTGAATTTTGGCATGAGACTAGAACGCGGAAGATGCAACAAGCCACAACAACACAGACTCGATGCATCAAGGTCGAGTGTTCACTCTTCGATCAGGAGGCTTGAGAGCGGCTCCGGATTTAGAGATGATGATATTCTAGGCCTTGGTTGGTGGAAAGGTCAAACAATGGCTTACGAGATATGAAATTGAATTGCCATGACAGTTGCCCGAAAACTCCAATATTTGATTTTGATATTCACCTTCCACTGATACTATCATGTATACAGCCCACAGGTAACTTGCGCTCCAACTTACCTACTCTGTTAAGCAAATAAAGATGCCTCCACTTTGCCGTGAACCCTTTTTAGTGGCTTATTGTGGATTGTTTTCGAGGTCGATTTCTTTGAGACTGACTATCAATATGGCTTCAGCAAAGTCTCAGCGCTGCAGGGTGACTTTTCTTTGTTCAACGTCTGTGCAGGTCGGCCATGGTATCCATGCCTCGGATTGATTCGATTCTCCTTTTCTTTTGTTGTTCTCACGATATCTCATCTTTGGCCTTGTCTTGTAATTCAGGTTACTGGGTCGACGCAAGGTCATGGATCCAGATGTTGAATTAAGATATCCAGCATCGCGGGACGATTACAGAATGTTTGACGTCCTCACCGCTTCTTATCCTGGTGCGATGATGTAACCCGGTTGATCGGTGCAGCACAGAGAAACGCATTGAGCAATTGTGTAAGATATTCATCGATTGGATGTGTCGCGTGTGTCAGGGCTGACAGGGGGAGGAATGGGGTGTCGAAAATAGACGGTCGATCGATCATTCACGCAACGAGATCAGGTTTGTCGATATGTACATCTGTGCCAAATCGAGATGAACAAAGACGATGAGATTATTTTTACAAACAGCTAGCCAAGAGTCGAGTCTCGTGGCATATGAGTTTGAGACAAAGACCGCAAGCAGATGGCGTTTTAACCATCGCTGTCATGGAAGATTGACGTCTATTCATCGACAACTGAGTAATTTATCATGACTCTATGGGTGGTATTCTTTATGCGTGCTGGAACAACTGGCTGCCCTGACATTTATGTCTGTGCAATGGATCCATAATACCCAGTAAATGGAAGCTCTAGAAGCTGGGAAAACACATGACAGACAGACCTCAAAGTCCATCAATTACCTTGCCCAAGACGATACCAAGATATCAAAGGTCGTTCAGAAAGTAAACAAGATTATCTGGCAGATTGATTGACCCAAGCATGGAAGAACCAAGTTTGATGCAAAACATCCAAATTCGACTGCATATCATCATCTACCTAATTCAAGGCACAGCTTCACAAACACAGCATAGCTCTGCCCTACTGTACTGTACATACATACTGCCTTGGCCAGTCTAAGCTACTCCCGCACGGTACCTTAACTGAGGTGCTGCTTAGCCTTTCCATACTGCGTAAAGTTGCCCGCCCTGGTCCTGTTCATAGGCGCCAGCAAGGATGACCCCCAAAGGTCCATCCAAGGTGACATCCCCACCTCCGCTGAGCAACCGCGCGCTGCTCTCCGGGGCGACGTCCATTCAGCAGCGAAAGATACCTGGTAAGTGGGCGGCATACTGGCTGGGGAGGGACTGGTGAGGGATGTGATTTGCTTCAAGAGAGCAGGCCTCTGATGCAGGACGCACAACGACCTGCGGGAGCCCTTCTATGCTTCTGCACGGTGCCTTATGCCTTGCCTTGAGGCCCTGGAAGTGGAAGTGAGATGTGAAATGTGGGCTGGGCTGGCGGGCGGGCTGGACTCGACACGCCCCCTTTCACCCTCTCACGCCTCTCCCTTCAACGAGTGCTGGGCGTGCACCTCCCGTCCACTAAACTCCACTGTAAGTCGGTGCTCCCCAGCGACCCCCAGGGCCCCAGCACGCTTCCAAATCACCCCTAACAACCTTGGTGGGAATCGCCTGGGAGAAAAAAACTCCAACCAGAACAAGCCATGACCTGGACTGGACTGGGCTTGGTTGAATCCATTCAAAAGGCTTCTGCTCCCGCATTCACATCTTTGCCTTACTCCCCCTTCCCACCCATCACCGTCCGACAGTCTCTCCAGAAAGGCAAATACAGTCACGGCTAGCAAATCAATCTTTATATCCAACTTAGACAACCACTCGTTCTTCCAATCAAGCAACCACCTGGATCCCCCAAACCAGTCTTTCTTCGATCCGAACCAACTGCAAACTACACACCTCGGATATCGAACAAGACTTAGCACCCCGTGGTCGATATAGAAGAAAAAGGGAAAAGGCATTTAAAGACAAGACAAAAGAGGGGAAATTCAATTCTCGTTCTTGGAAAGAAAGGAAAAAAAGGCTTTTTCTGTCTGTCTCGGTGTGCTAGCATTAGCATTACGGTATTCAGTAACCTTATCTTTTCTTCGGTACTAGCATCGTCTGTACTGCGTACATATTTCGGGCCTGTGCGATTTGGTCCTCCGTCATCCGCCCAGCAACGCCCACCCCTGGTCAATTTGGCACCTGGTCTGGTTCAGCTCAACCATCTCGATCCCTCGAGATATACTAAGACCTCGACGTCTTGACGACTCAACCTGACTCTGGATCGTAACGGCGCCTTCTCTTCCTCCCGCCGTCCTCGCCCACGATTACGTCTCTGTCGAGTCTCGTCCGTCCCTACTTCAAATGTCATTCGAACGATTATAACGACCGACAAACGCTCTCGTCGAACCCCCGCCGCGAGCACATCTCCCATCATCCATCTAATACTTGGTTCGCCCACGAGTCGGTTTTGATACGATACAACAACACTACTGCACCTTGGCTGCAAGGCTTTTGCTCAGACGCTCGTCCGATAGCATTATAGAGGTGTTACTGCAGCATTGACTTACTGCAGAACTACCTCTTCAATCCTCCATCGCCGTGTCTTCGATATCGAATAGCTATTAACTAGCTGACGTGCTTCGGCAGAGCTCGACTAATCCCGAGTTCCCTCGAATCGCCCCGCTGCTTCATATCCATCATTCACAATGGAAGCCTCTTCTCCTCTGGCGGCCCTGCACCGCCCGTCGATGCTCCCTAGCTGGGGTAGCAGGGATGTCTTCCGTGGACACCCTCACTACTCTACAGCCTCCGTCACGTCTGCCACCATGAGTCTGCGCGAGCAGATGCACAAGCATTCCGGAGACTACTTTCACGTCAAGGACGTACGAGGCTCCTCGCCCGCTGCGAGTTTGGCTGCTGATCTTTCCCAGAACTTTCGTCTTGACAGCGATTCGAGGTTTGTTGCGGTGCCTGGTATTCGGTTTAAAGTGTCTTGGTTAACATGCTTCCAGTCCTAAGTTCCCCACTCCCAGAAGAGCACTCTTCACTGCTGGCATGATGGGTAGCTTGGAAGGTCGAGGTGAGCGAGACCAAAACGGTCTAGAACTTAGAACCTCGTGGCTAATTGGCATGTTCCTACAGATTCAGTCACGACTCCTCCGTTGCCATCCTCGTCGCCCGCCCCACTGGCCGAGCTCAAGGAGTTGATGGAGATATCTCCTCTGCCTCATAAGACACCTTTCTTCACCCAGTTCGAGATAACCTCTCCAACCCCAGGGTCTACGCCAGCCGCTGACGACGAAATGGTTCTTGACTCACCGGCCCCTATCTCTCGGCAGTCTTCCCTGGAACCTTCAAAGCCCATCATGGCTGAGTCAGTCTCATATTCCCACATTCCTCATGGAACCTCAACTGACGTCTTTTAGAAACCGCAGAATAGCTGTGCCACGAAGACCATCCCTAACACGGATGAAGGGTTTCAGTACCACGGCGGTGCCGAGTCGTCAGACTGACGCAGACCTGCCTCCGTTCCGCTTCGGTGCTGGCGCTCGATTAAACCATACCAGCTCCCAGCTGTCTCTCAGCGAGTGCTTCGACTCACCGTCACCACCTCAGGAGCGCAGGCCCTCGTCGGCCAACAGCCCCTGCACTGGTATTTCCATCAGCCGTGCTAGGCCCCAGTTTCTCAACTTCAACGCCTGCTCTCGCAACAATGGCTCTCCTTCCATGCACAACCCGCACCCCCGCCGACAAGCCAACCCCTTTCTCAGAAATCGAAAGCAGTTCCGCCGGTCATTGAGCATGTTCGAGCATCCTGCTGACGTTATGAAGAGCAATTCAGAGGGAGAGGAGAGCACATCCTCTGCGCTCCAATCGGTCATGGATGTGGAGGAGGCTCAGGAGCCCGTCCTCCCCCATTTCCTCCTTGAGGACCCCACTGATACCATTCCTCGCATTACTCGAGAGACACTCGTCGACGTCTTGGACGGCAAGTACAGCTCCCACTTCGACCAGAAGATCATAATCGACTGCCGGTTCGAGTACGAGTATGAGGGTGGTCACATTGATAGCGCTGTCAACTACAATGACAAGGACCTGCTCACAAATCATCTCTTCCAGACTCCTATGGATGGACGTACGCTACTGATCCTCCACTGCGAGTATTCGGCCCACCGTGCTCCCCTCATGGCTCGTCATGTCCGATCCGAGGATCGCACTGTGAATGCTGAATTCTACCCCAAGCTTACATATCCTGAAGTCTACATCCTAGATGGTGGGTATTCCGCATTCTTCGACGAACACCGGGGTCGTTGCTATCCGCAAGAATACGTTGAGATGTCCGACGAGGCTCATCAGCGCACTTGTGAACGCGAAATGGGCCGATTAAAATCTCGTAAGGGTCTCAACCGTGCCGCTACTTTTGCCTTTGGTCAGCGTAACCCTTGTGTGGACGAGTCACCTACTGCTCCCAGCAGGCCCCATTCGCGGACCTTTCATGCACCTATCTCCGTTCTTGGTGCCTCCCCCATCATCGGCGACCGCTCACATGCTCGCCGCATGGCCTCTTATTAGACGCACTGTTATTTCCGACTTGGTCTTTGTGCACGTGGTAGAGCCCGACTCTATTGGTGCTGGTTTCACCTTGTCTGCTCTTTCAGGTCTATGGTCATTCTCCTCTTCCATCTCCTATCAACAGTGTTGTCAAGGGGATTCCTCGTCTAACCTCTTTATTTTGACGAATCCAATGCTCAATCCGACCCGGCGACATGATGCCAGTAATACATGCCTTGGTCTTATTCGACGACCTGGCCTTGCTACGATTAATTATTCTCATGCTCATAGCACCACCACGACCGCAACGACTTCTTCGCTTTTAGATCACTAACGCGAGTTCTCACTCATCGATTGATATTTTCCTTTTTCTACTCTACGTTTTACGCATCAGCAAACAGACCCATTCATGGTTTTCGACTTTTTCACGCTCATGTTGTCATGGTTCATTGACGGAACTTCATTCATAAGGGAGCCGACCTCTCTATTCTGCATTCGGGCGCGCATTATTCTCTTCTTTTCTTTCATTCAACTGCATTTGCATTGGCGATTTCCGGACTTGCATTTCTTGGCTTCTAAAACATGTCTCGGGAACAAGCATTTCCTTACGACTGTGGCGCTGTTCACAATAGACATTTCGATACCAGATGTCTCGGCCTTTCAGAGGCTTCACCCTCGGGGACACAGAATACCCCTTTTTACAGAAGCCAGACCTTGGCCAGGCACGACATGACTCGCATCTGTCACTCAGTGCCTATTCGACAGTCTTCTTGATACCAGTATCCTACACATTACGGATACCCACCTATGACCTCCCGTCTGCGCATATTGTCGCACCTATACCCACTCACCATTTTTTTTGTTCATCAATACATATTCAAAACAAACCCTTCCCACCATGATATCGGGAAGATGGAAACTACATACCCCCCCTCAGGCCTGGAATTCCTTTGTTCTCTGTCCGTAATAGGCACAGGCCATATTGTCACAGTATCATGAGAGATTGCTACTGTTGTACTTTTCTGTAGGAGTAGCTGGCGGAGCTGGTGTGGAAGATGCCGCTTGGCTGGCGAAATCTGGTTTTGCTAGTTGTACATTACCTTACTGGGGAGAGTACCCCTAGCTAGTAGATACCTACAATTGAGGGACAAAACAGTTAAAGTTAGCTTGTTGCTTCTTGATGGTGATTGACGTCTGATGTTTGCTTCAGTTGAAATGATTTGACTTATCAAAGGTGGTGATGGGGAGCCCCCTCATATTTTTTGTCACCTCTTGTTTGGACAAGGAGCCAAGATGTTATATGTTTCTTTCTGTGTTCTCTAAGACGGCATCTATTCTGCATCGATTCAGACGCTCTAACATCTCATTGAAGAAGATCCCGGTTTCATAAATCAAGAAACCCTCAATCCCACCCAAGCCCCTTTTCATTTTAACGCCGCCCATGCATGCATATGGTATAGTATACAAACTCAAGAAATTCAAGCAGCATCGTCATCGCCGCCCTGAAGAGTGAAATCCCATTCCTTGAACGCCTCTCGGAACGCCTCGACATCCTTAGTCTCCTCCTCAACGCTCTGCTCACAAGCCTTCCAGACCATGCGATCCTCGAGGCCAAGAAGCTTGGCCATCACGCGACGTCCGAATTGGAGATCGAAGCGAGCGTCTGTGGGCAGAGGCATGACGAGGGCCTTGCCCTTAATCTTGTCCTCGCCGTCGTCTGCCCAGAGCCACACGCGGAAAAAATCGCCACCAGACTCGGCCTGTTGCTGGAGTGTGAGCTCACGTGCGGTGAATGGTGGAAGAGATTGATTCTCCGCCTCGACCTTGAAAGCGGCCTCCGCGACACCTTTGCGGATGAGGTCGGCGTCGAGAGGCATCAGTTGCCAGATCAGGTGAACGTTGCGCTCACGGCTGATCTCCCATGTGACAGCGCCGAGTTTGTGGGAGCTCTTGGAAGCGATCATGGCCTGAATCGCTTCTCGAAAGCGTGTCATTTCATTGTAGGTCTTCACAGCCTCGCCGGCTGGGTCGGTGACAGGGCCGATGCTTGGAATTGTAGGGTTGTGAGGTAGAGGGATAATGATCAAATGCCCTGGGAAAGAAAGGCCCTGTTCGGCAAAGGTAGTAGAAGTAGGCAGGGGACCCTTGGCTGTAGAGATGTAGGCATCGTCACCGATACTGCAACACATGTGGGCAGACAGGTTGGGGTTGGAAAGACAGAAGTAGCATCGGTCGGGGCCTGGAGGCGGGGATCGGTGGCGCTGCTTCTGGCGTCGACCTCTGTGGCCTCTGTCATCATCACCCCTGTACCGGCTGTACGAATCATCCTTGGGCGCACGCTTCTTGTTTTTGGGATTGAACGGCGATGCTGTTGCGCCAGGGGGCATTGAAGTATCTCCCTTGTTGAGACTGAAGGCGTAGAGTGCCTTTGCTTTCACATCGTTACCGAAAGGGGCCATCGAAATGAACCGAGTGACACAAGTGTTATCTGTCTCCTTCTCAGTCGGATGAACAAAGGCTTCTCGTTCGTAGAAGAAGGGTTCTGGTGAAGCCGATATATGGTATCGCGGTTTGAGCGCCGCGCATAGTTCCGCAATTGATTCCGAGACGGCGATGGACGCTTGGTTTGTAGGATCAAGTATAACTTGGGAGCCAGTCCAAACTCCTGCTGGCCATATCGACGTCAGGAGAATGTCAGCGCTGTGCGCGCCGCGCAGACTTTTCGAGTCGTCCAGTGTGTGAAATGGCAGATGCTGCTCCTTGGACAGTCCTGCAACGAGGTTTGTATCCAGTTGACCACCCAGAGCGACAATCCTCACATCATCAGATGTCTTGGTAATGCTGCGCTTGCCCAGGAAATGCAGGTTCTCGCAGATGTCCTCCTCGGCTTCGACCTTTGCGGCAATGCGCGGGGGTAGAGGATGGGCTCCAATGGTGAAATAGGTCGGTAGGGGAACTTGGATGGTTCCATCAAGAAGCGCAGTTATCGTATCGTCATCTTGTGTCGCGCTGAACACGTCGCCGGTGAGAATGGCCATGGAGAAGCTGTTTTTGGAATGAAGTGTGGCTAGCTTCTTGAATGCGGGCTCAAGTTGGCCATTGAGGCTGCCCAGGACGATACTATACAAATATGATCAGCCTGTGTATATGACTGGTAAATTGGAGTGTGACTTACACTTTTGGTGCAGCCATCTTGGTGGTTGTGTTAAGGTGAGGTTGTCACGATCCCTTCTCCAAGTCGAGGAATGTGGATGAAAGAAGCTATGATGAAAGCGCAGATTGAAGCGCGTTCTCGAGATAGATAAGGGAATGCGGCGCGGATGTCATTGGTCATAGTGGGGCTTCCCGCATTAGCGCCGCCTTATCGGTTTTGCCGTCTATCAGCCGGCAAAAAAAAGTTTTGGCGGGACCTTTCGCAGTATGTGAAGCTCTTTTTCGCAGCGAGACTTGGATCTTCAATTTCTCGAGAACTTTGCAATCTTGCAAAGCAATACCGCCAAGATGCCGACCAACTCGTCAGGGCGCATCACAAAAGCGCGGAAGAATAAGAATTCAACACCACATCAAAAGAACCACCGATGGGAGTCTTTTACTACTAAAATCTCCAAATTCAACTCGCTCCAACCATTACGAAAAGTTCGCCGTCATGACCTTGATAACGAAGACCTCTCGATATCGACATCGTACTTTCAGACTGGATTACAGAAATGGGGAGAGCTCAATGTCTCAAAACCGTTCTCTGCTTTCAAGACCAAAGTCTGGCCTCTTTGCGAGAGCCTTCCACAGCTACTCCATTTCGAGCAGAGGATAATGGACCTGTTGGCCGATTTTATAGCAGGACAGGACAAGGAAGCTTTGGAGCCGCTATTGGATCTTCTTACAGCCTTTTCACATGACCTAGGAGCTCGATTCGAGAAGCATTATGGCAGGAGCTTGGATTTGATTGTGGCTATTGCTGCGAAGCCCCAAGATGTCGATGTTATTGAGTGGACGTTTGGCGCCCTCGCCTTCTTGTTCAAATATCTATCCAAGCTTCTCGTTCCCGACCTGCGACCTACCTTTAAAGTCATGGCGCCCCTACTCGGAAAGTCACGACACCCTCCTTATATTGCTCGATTTGCGGCCGAGGCCCTGAGCTTCCTGGTTAAGAAGGCGGCCGCACCCTCACATCGTGAGACAGCTCTAAAGCGCCTGGTCGAATGCGCACGGGACGATCTTCTGAGCATTAAGGATGACCGCCAGTTCACATTATACAAGGATGGATTGATGAACATGTTTGCCGAGGCGATCAAGGGCACCGACAACATCATCCATTCAACCGGCCCGACGATCTTTGCAGCTCTCGTCGATGCTATTCCCGAGGAGGAGCGAACCCTTACTGAAGACACGACTTGGACCGATGTCGTTTGCGGCGTGCTAACTAGTGTTATACACCATGCGACTACTGATACCTTTGGGGACTTAGCGACCGGAGTACATGAGGCCATTCGAGCCAACATGGAGCGGGCGTCTCTTGATGGTCCTAAATGGCAAATTGTTCCTCTACTAAGGATATACGGCAGCTTAGCCGGTGTTCGAAGAGGAAATCGATTGAGTGACTGGGCACCTCTTATCAAAAACTTTGTTGAGATGCTGTCCAGCGTTACGAAGGCAGGCCTGGAGGTGCCACAGGATGCCGGGAGTGTGGTTTGGAAGTTTGTTATCGTCAACATTGCGATTGTCTGGCACCACGCGCCTATCGATGCTCTGATACCCCATATTGTTCCTCTTATTCAATCACTGAGCAGAGAGCCGCTCATGAGATGGTTCATTCCTTTCTGCTCTTATTTTTGCGAGCTGGATGCTCAGCGCTTTGGGAGCCTTTTCCGAAATGATTTTCAAAGGTAAGCAGCATAAACTATTTTAGTTATTGAGCTGTGACTGATTCTATTAGATTCATTGCAAACCACTGGTCCGAAGAACCTAACGAAGACATGCTTTGCATTCTATTACCCAAGATGATCGAGAACCGTGCCTTTCCACCGGCCGGTGAAAAGGATAGCTGCAGGATGCCACAAGGCTGGCAGGACCAGATAGTCTCCAAGTTTGAGCGCTTGGAGATTTCACCCTTCCCTGAAAGGGGGCCCTATAACAAAGATCCTCAAGTCTGGCGGGATAGGTGCTTGCCAAAATACTCGGCTCTCCTTCAAATCCTCGAATTGACAACGGTTCACCCATCGACAAATGCTCGTATCGCTGAACTCCTTCTCAGGAAGCTCAAGCTTGCCCTTCGCCCCTCGTCTACCCTGGCGTCCGATGAGGTTCATTTCATTGTTGGCCAAGGATTTCATGCTTACCTGCGTATGAGCAAGGCTGCTGGATCTGTTGACATTACTTTGAGCCCTCTTCTGCGCGCTGCTGTTCCAAGATTTTCCCAGTCAGTCAGCTTCCTGCACGCGTATCTCGCATACGAAGAGATTCTACAGGGCAAAGAGACCACTCAGAGGCAAGAAAGTACCAGTAGCGATAGTTCGAGTAACGAAGATGACCCAGTAACCAC
Organism: Fusarium verrucosum; assembly: GCA_013623715.1. NCBI lineage: Eukaryota > Fungi > Ascomycota > Sordariomycetes > Hypocreales > Nectriaceae > Fusarium > Fusarium verrucosum. Next base: position 23,811 of record JABFFJ010000280.1, read on the forward strand.
TTCGCTCATCCAAAACTTGAGTTCTCCGTCGCACGATCTCAGACTGGTATCCTTGAGCTTGCTCAAGGCACTCAGCCCAACACCAGACAGCTCGAACACTGTCGAGACCATGATCGAGGTTGAAGAGACTCCGTTGAGTCTCGCACATACAAGGACAATTGCTATGCACCTCCGCAAGTTGGCCCAGAACTACGCTTCGTTTGAGGAGGGTTCTTGGTTGCTGCGAGCTGTGCCTTCTTTCTTGTTTGGTATGCTAACGGTCAAGCTGTCGCCTGTGTGGGATGATTCGGTGGAGACTATGAAGCAAATCACACAGACCAAGGCCGGAGAAGAGGCAATCTGTGAGGTTGCTTTCCGCTGGCTGAAGGTTCCTTCAGCTCGTTGGGGTCCCTCACAACCCGAAACCCAGAGCACACGTCCCTTCGTTTCTGACTTCGAATGCACCAATGTACAAAGGCTTGAAAAGGTCGCTGCCGAGGTGGAGGAGACTATCGACCGTCCCGATGAGCTGATGTTACAGAGTTTCGATGATAAGCAGCGGACCTCGGAAACGACAGCCGGCAATGCTAGATCCCGTGCGCTCAAAGTGTTTAATGCAATTCCATCAATTGCAGAGAGAAGATCTCGCCAACTCGTACCACATTTCCTAGCTTGGGCGAGCGAAGACCGAACCCCTAAGACAGTTGATGATCAAGATGTCTCTGAGGGAGCCACGTGGGCTCTTGCCGATCGCAAGGCGATGCTCAACGTCTTCTCTCAGTTCATCAACCCGCGGGTCTTGTATCAACACGAGGAGGTTTATACGGCGCTCATGCAGTTGATGGAGAATGGTGACGTTGAGGTCCAGAAGGTCACTCTTAAGGCCATTCTCGCTTGGAAACAGGAGGCGATAAAGACCTACCAAGAAAATTTGGAGTTCCTCCTAGATGAAGCTCGATTCAAGAACGAGCTTACAGTATTCCTTCAGGATGAGAATGCCATCAAGCCAGAGCACAGAGCTGATTTGATGCCTGTCCTACTTCGATTGCTTTACGGCCGCACCATCTCCAAGAAGGGTGCTGCAAGCGGCCGACATGGCCTACAAGCCACTAGGCTGGCTGTACTCCGAAACCTCAATGTCGAGGATATGGGCAGCTTTTTGGACATTGCCACTGGTAAGCTGAAGGATGTTAGGGTCGTTGGTGCCTCGAAGAAGATATTCGAAGAGCCTATCCTTCCCACCCGAAAGCAACTTGGTTTCCTCAACATGATTTCATCTGTCATCTCAGAGCTCGGTGCCAATTCCACACCCTACCTGGAGACACTCCTCAACACTGTCCTGTACTGTCTTGTCTTCGCATCCCGACAACTCAGCGGACAGGGAGCAGATCCTGAGAATGCTTCTGAAGAGGAGGAGGAAAAGGCTAGCATGCAGTCTCTCCTCAGAGTGATTCGATCAACTGGTCTGAAATGTTTGATCGCTCTTTTCCAGAATGCTCAATTCTTCCAGTGGGGGCCATACCAAGACATTATTCTTGAGGATGTTGTGGCTCCGAGACTAGACAACTTGCCCAGCGAGACGACGCAGGGAGTCTCAGGTATGCTGCAACTCTTTGCTACTTGGTCTGTTCTCCCCAGAATTGCTCTATTCCTCGCGCCACATGCCAAGGTTCCTGAAGGTGTTCTACCCAAGGTCATCGAATGTCTATCGATCGAGAAGGGCAAGGATGAAGTCAAGATTCATGCCTTGAGTATTATTCGCAACCTGGTGAAGCTTGCTACTGCACCTGCACAGGAGTCCGAGTTCAATGAAGTTATCAAGGCAGAGCTTCTTGATCCCAACGCCAAGGCAATCTTGGCACATATCTCTACTGTTCTGGACATGTCCGGCATCAGTAATGATCTATTGGAGGCATGTGTAGAGACAATTCTGGTCATGGCTCCTATTGTCCAGGATACTGAGGACGTGCAAGCCGTGATCAAGATCTCTATCTTCCTCCTGAACCAACCTCCTCGAAGAGTGAGCCCCAAGCTTAAGGGCAGAATCCTTCTCATCGTTGAAGAATATGTGGCTCGCTCGAGTGCTTTTGAGAACCAGTCACTTCTAGACGATGTGTATGACACTCTTTCGTCTCTCTTCAGCTACTTCAGGGATCGCGAGAATCGACAGTCCCTTTCCAGAGCGCTGCTGGCTATCGCTGGGAAGGACAGTAGCCTCCAGGAAGTTGCTGATCTTTGCACAGCTCTCAACTCTTTCAAGGAGGGACGCATCGACCAACCTGATTATGACAGACGTCTAGCGGCATACAGTTCAATATCGGGTGATCGTGAGGTGTCATTGACTCCTAAGCAGTGGCTGCCTTTGCTTCACAACCTGACCTTCCACATTCGAGATGATGCCGAGTTTGGTATTCTCTCATCTAACTCCGCCGATGGACTCCGACGATTTATCAGGGATGCAGCAGCCTCCACACCCGGCGATTCGAAAGAAAAGTTTGACTCTTATTTGAGACTTGTCATCATGCCTGCCCTCTACGCCGGAGCCCGCGAGCCATCTGACACATCTCGACGAGAGTATCTCCGAGTAATGGGTCATCTTCTGTCAATAATGCCTGAATGGGAGCCCATTGCTGATCTCAGCGCATTACTGAACGACCGAACCGAAGACAGTGCAGAGTTGGCATTCTTCTTCAACATTCTCAGTCCTGCGACCGCAAGGCAGTTGGAGGCCCTGCACATTTTAGAGGCTGCCAACAAGCAGAAGGAAATGGGGAGCCAGAACCTGGCCCAATTCTTCATTCCACTTCTCGAACACTTCATCTTTGGTCGCGCTCATGGAGTTGATGACCACGGCCTTGGTGCACAGGCAATTATCACCATCGGTAACCTTGCAAGGTCCTTGCATTGGAAACATTACCGCACCACCCTTCAAAGATACATCGGACTTGTTGCGGCCAAGCCCGATCAACAGAAGCAGACAATTCGACTTTTGAGCAACGTTGCTGATGCCCTTGTCGATGCAGCTGAGAACGCCCCACAAGAGCGCATGGAGATTGATGAGGTTGATGCCTCCTCATCAACTACCACAAGGCTCCCTCTCACCCTTCCTAAGGCAGAAAGGCTGAACACTGAGGTTACCAACTTCTTTCTTCCCACGCTCCTCAAGCATCTTCACGAGAAGGACGAGTCAGAGGTCAGTTATCGTGCCCCTGTTGGTGTGATCGTTGTCAGGCTCTTGAAGTTGCTGCCTTCGGAGCAAATGGACCAGAAGCTAGCTGGTGTTTTGACTGATATCAGTCACATTCTTCGAAGTAAGTCTGTCGAAGCTCGTGACATGGCTCGAGACACGCTAGTCAAGATTGCTGTCGTTCTCGGTTCGTCGTACTTTGGCTTCATCCTCAAGGAGTTGCGAGGAGCCCTGACCAGGGGGTACCAGCTCCATGTGCTCTCATACACCATGCACTCCATCCTGGTTGCAATCATCCCAATTTGCTCCCCTGGTGATCTGGACTACTGCCTCACCTTTGTTGTGACAGTTATCATGGACGATATCTTCGGCGTCATTGGCCAGGAGAAGGATGCTGAGGGCTATACCACTCAGACCAAGGAAATCAAGAGCAGCAAGAGTCAAGATTCGATGGAGCTGATCGCCCAGAACGCTTCGATTGGTCGTCTCATCGAGCTGGTCAAGCCACTGCGCGCACTTCTGATGCAAAAAGTTGATCTCAAAATGGTCCGCAAGCTTGATACCTTGATGGTGCGCATTACAGCTGGTCTTATGCAAAACCCTGCCGCTGAAAGCCGTGACACTTTGGTCTTCTGCTATGAAGTCATCCAGGACGTCTACAATTCTCAGAAGCCTGAAGTTGAAGAGAAGCTTGACCCCCGAGTCAAGAAATATCTTGTCCAGAAGGGTGCGAAGAAGAGCGGTGATCGAGGCAAGACAACCAGACACACATACAAGTTGATTCGCTTCGCAGTGGATATTCTGAGGGCAATCCTGAAGAAGCACGACAGCCTGCGAACTCCTGCCAATATTTCCGGGTTTATCCCCATCCTTGGTGACGCTATGGTTGGTGGAGAGGATGAGGTGAAGATTTCATCCTTCCGATTACTTGCTGTCATTGTCAAGGTGCCATTCATTGATGACGAGGGATCGAAGCTGTACATGGTTGCCGTCAAGGAAGCAACCAAGTGCATCTCCATGGCTGTCTCTACCACTACCGACCTAGCTCAGGCAGCTCTCAAGATGCTGGCTGTTGTCCTTCGAGATCGTCGTGACGTCCTTGTGAAGGATGCAGCAATTGACATGCTCCTCGCCAAGTTGAAGGACGATCTCACCGAGCCCCTCTACCGCCACGTCACATTCAACTTCCTGCGATCAGTTTTGGATCGACATTTGGAAACAGCTGTCGTTTACGACACTATGGACTATGTCGGCACAGTCATGATCACAAACGACGACAAGGATACTCGTGATCTTGCTCGAGCTGCCTTTTTCCAGTTCATTCGCGAATACCCTCAGAAGAAGGCCAGATGGGCCAAGCAACTCAACTTCATTGTCGCTAACCTCAAGTACGAGCGAGAGGGTGGTCGTTTGTCCGTCATGGAGATCGTGAACTTGCTCCTTATGAAGTCATCTGACGAATTTGTTCAAGAAATCTCCTCCACCTGTTTCCTTCCGCTATTCTTTGTCCTCGCCAACGACGACAGCGAGAAATGTCGACTTGCGGCTGCGGGGCTTCTAAAGGAGATCTTCCGTAAAGCCGATAAAGAGAGGACTCAGACTTTCCTTGGACTTGTACGGACATGGTTGGATCAGGACGGAAACGAAGCGGTTCTCAAGCTTGCTTTCCAAGTTTTTGGCTTCTATCTTGAGACAAATGAAAACGCATCCAAGAACAAGAAGGACTTCAAACTTGTTCTCGGCAAGATCAACAGTGTCATTGAGGCTGAGGACATCCGGGAAGTAGATGCAGAACTCCTGGACGCGGCACTCGAAGTCATCCGGGTCTCTCTGGCTGTGTTCCCAGACAAGATCCTCTCAACGAGCAGCGAGGAGATGTGGTCCAACATTTCTAGATGCCTATCACACCAGGAGACTTCGGTCAAATTGTCATCTATCGGGCTGACAAGCTCATACCTGGCTGATTTTGCTCAACAAGCCAATGGTATATCTGTTGGCGAATCAGTGGTGGGCAGCCATGGGCTTACACTTGATCTACAAAAGGTTCAGGATCTGGTCAGACTCGGACTGGGTGTTCTCGCAACCCGAGACGTTGACGAGAAGCTCGGAGCAGAAGCTGTCCAGGTTCTTGCTTTCTTAGCTCCCCGTCTTCCTCTAAGACCTATTGTTGAAGAAGACGAGGAAGCCGGTAGTGATGAACAAGAGCAAGACGAGGAAGACGAGGAGCATGCTGAGGAGACACAGCGAAAGACAGATCTCCAGCACCTGTTCTGGAAGATCTCTCACATCATCAGACGAGAGATTCCTCCTCGAGCTGTGGCTATTACACCCAAGGTGGCTGCGATGGAACTTCTTGAGACTATCTGCCGCAGATCCTCACTGGATCGTCTTCAGCCCTCTTTTAAGACCATCCTTGTACCCCTCCACAACCTCACTGATCCCTCTATTGCACCTCCTTTCTCCAACGACGAGCTCTTCAAGACGAAACACGAAGCTCTCAAGACGAGAGCCCAGATCCTCATGGATTCCCTGCAGAAAAAGTTCGGTACCGCCGAGTACTCTAAGCAGCTGCTTGCCATCAGAGAGGAGGTGAGGGCCAAGAGAGAGCAACGATCAAGCAAGAGAAAGATCGAGGCAATTGCACAGCCGGAGAAGTATGGACGAGACAAGAGGAAGAAGTTCGAGAAGAACAAGGAGCGCAAGAAGACTCGATCAAAGGAGCAGAAGGTTATGCGGCAGTCGTATAAGCGGTGGTAAGGAGCTTGGATGATGTTGCATCGACTGGCGTTAGGGGTCTGTGGGATTAAGATAGTGCTTTCTGGCGTTATAATATGGACGTATAGTAAAAGTCATTTTTAGAAGAAGTATGAAAATTAAACACAGCCATGATCAAGGCTTATATTTATCATAACTGTTCCTGCCTATGGAGGAGGGTATCCCGCCAACGCCATCCAACGTTTTATCACTATCTTACAACACTGTCTTTTTTACTCTATTTGCACAGTCTATTGTTCGCTGCACATCATGGACTCTCGGTCTTCCCAGTTCCATTCTCTGTTTCATCCTCTGCTGAAAGAGACTCCTCTGGCCAGAACTCAATGTCACCAGCTTCACCCAGGCTGCCCCTCTTAACAAGCCGACCCTTTTCCCTCATAAGATCCTCGACGGTGATCTTTCGATCGCCAAAAATATTCAGGTGGTCGCTAATAACGTGTCTGTTCCTGCACTCGGGGCATGTAATGAGCGTAGAGCCATAGTGGTAGCCCTGCTTAGAAACATTGTGGTGAGAGCGATGGCCACAGGGAATGCATGTGAATGACAACTGGTAGTGCGACGCCTTAATCTCGGGCCGTTTCCCTTCGCTCTTGGGTTGCTCGCCGGTCTGCGTCTGCTTAGGATTTGGCTCGGGGTATGTTTTGGTAGGTGGCCGAGGGATGTTGTGCGCTGCGCGGAAGGACTGAAGATTTGTGGTTGCGCCGGAGCGGATGATAGGAGCCCGTAGGAAGGGAGTGAGGCGCTGTGGTTGCGTCCGCAGCTGACGCAATATCGTGGAGGCGAAGGGAGTTGTTCGTGAGGCCATTTTGTTTTGGTTGATTGGAAAGTGATGGCGAAGTTGGAGTTGAAGTTTGGGGAAATGTTTTCAATTAAAGAAGGAAGGTTCTTGGGTTATGAGACGTCATTTGTGGGGCTATCCATGTTAGGAAGGATCGTGGAAGGTCAGCGAATCATATCGCTCTTCTCACTTACACGCCTCTTGCCCAAGTAGGTACAACATTTCAGTTGGTGAGAAAGGCAGGCAAGACCTTGATGCAATACTTGAAATGAAAAGAGACTCCTTACCTAGGTAGTACTACCTACTAATACATTTAGTGATTCAGAAGGTGATAACCACTTCCCAAAAGCCCGGTCAAGAAACTGCCCTCAGGATGCGATGGCATTGCGACTTCCTTCCATTTCCGTGGATTTGGTATTTCTCTTCTTAGGCACAGGAAATATGGTCACTCTTTGTTTTCTCTTCTTCTTCAACATCTCAGCACTTCCATTTGAACAGTCTTCTAATCATCAATCACATCATTCGTCTTATCTTTGGATCAACATCGTTTTTCTCATCCCAGCCTAGACCCAGCCCGTGCTCTTTACTCAGATCGCCTTGTCACGACTACACACACTAAATCAAGACTCTTGTCATCATCGCCCTGTGTCAAGTTTATCTATTTCGTCGGCAAGATGCGATTCACCAATGTCACGGCCTTACTAGCCTGGGCCTCGACCACGCTAGCAATGATCTTGGTCGCTACCGGCTCTGATATAGAGCTAGCTGATCGCAAACATAGCCTCGACAGGCTCAATGAAGCACGTATCGCAAAGGGCCGCGATCCTCTCAGCTGGAGTAAATCTCTCGCCTCGGATGCCCAGCATTATGCAGATGAGATACATTGTGGCGTGGAACCGGCCAGTCTCTCAGATCCCAAGACCCGACCTTCCCAGGGAGAAACTATATACGAAGAGAAATCAGCCATATGTGAAGGTCAACCACATAAACGCACTCTCGAAAGTGCTGTGAACTTCTGGCTCATCGCCAAGGACAGGCCCAACACGGAACCTGAAGACCAACTTCACTATGGTAAGCGGCCTACTACTCTATAAATACATTCAACTGACTGGCCAGACCAATGCATGGCGCCTGAGGCAGTTGAAATCGGATGTGGTCGATCATATGACAGCAAAAATGACTGTACCTTCTATACCGTTTGTCGTTTTTCTCCAGGGGGGATCAGGTAAATTTCTCACTGCATGTCAATGAAGCACTATTACTGACATATTATTTAGTGTGTCGACGAAAGACTGTGATGATCTCGATAAGCCCGAGGATTTCTGCGGGTGTTGCTTGACATTCATGTGTTTCTCAAAACACGAGTGCTGCTCCAAACATGGATGTTGCTCAGACGACGACGACGATTAAACAGCTAGCTACCTATGGTCATGGGAGAGAAACATTGAATGGATTGAGAAGACTGCTTTAGGTAGTGATAAAAACAAAATTTATGTTTATGAATACCTACCTACCTATATGTACATCTATCTGGTCGTCCTGATTCTGTGTGTGCAGTATGCATTTCCAATAAATACGGCACCTCAGTATAGGTTGTGCAGGGTAGGTAAGTGAGACACATGATTGCTGACATAACCCAACCAGCTCAGTTGGCCCGTGCTCTCCACTTCAAACTGGTGGACAGCGAACGACGCGATTAAGAAAAAGGTCCCAGTTCGCGACTCCATCAAGCATCAAGCCTTAAAGCCATCACAGGCAGGCACGAAAACTCCACCCTGTTCAACGCCTTTGGACCACAGCACTCTTACGACTGCCATCGCGTGAAAAGTCATATCTGAAATCTCTAAATTAGTCATACAGCGACCGCGCTGGGGCAATAGCGAGCCGAGACTTCTCGCGTGTCAAAGAGCTCCCTTTTTCACAGCATGAGATGACCATCGAGGTCTCATAGCACACAATGGAACGATCAAAGCCTCAAGCGTTCTTGTCAAGCTACGCGCCGCGACTTCGCGCCTACAACAACTCCCTTCTCACGCCCGTTCTACCGAGCAGCGTGCCCGCGGGCCCGGTTTCAAGAACCACAAAGCGAGGGACAACCATCATAAATTATGCTGAAGATGGCTACGACGACCTCGAAGACGACAGCGATGACCCTAGACGACGACCAACAGGCTTGCGCAGCCTGCGCAAGGAGGACTCGGTGAGCAGGCAAGATCTCGCCGACAAGGTTGGCAAAGATACCAAGACGCCTGTCGAAGTGCAGGGTGTCTGGCGCGATTGGATCGCCAAGCACAGGGTGCTCAGGAGCGACCAGCAGAATGCCGTTCAAGCGACTTTGCCTCTCACTCTAATTCCAATTCGAATCGATCTGGACATTCCCGCATTCATCCCCCCGGCCCCATATCCAACGCCGCATAACCCTAACACGGTGGACACATCACTACCTCAGTATCGCCAACAGGAGGCGACAGTACCTTACAAGCTCCGAGACATCTTTTGCTGGAATCTTCACGAAACCCTCATCTCGACCGACCAGTTTGCCCAGACCCTCGTGCAGGATCTCGATCTGCCAAACCGACCAGCGGCCATCGCTGAAATCAGCAAGCAAATCCGGACGCAGCTTGAGGAGTACTCGGGTGTTGCCCTCCACCCATTGTTTCACAGCGATCCGCAGGCCCCGTCTATTCCACAACCTACGACGGCCGCGCTGACGCCACGGCCAAGCTTTGCGTTCAAGTCCCGGGATGATTCTCCGGCGTCTGCCATCCGAGGTGCTTCTCGGCCTGACACGCCGGCGCAGACTGGAGGCGTGGCCACTCCCTCGCAGTCTCAAGTTCCCGATGTCACGGCGGAAGCGACGCCGATTCTTCCCGATTCAGAAGACTACAACCCCGACGACACCTACCGATGTATCATCAACTTGAACCTCAACCTGGCCTCGATGCTCTACACCGACAAGTTTGAGTGGTCTCTCTTGCACCCACCTGGAACTGCTGAGGCATTCGCCAAGGTCACTTGCACAGACCTCGGGTTGACAGGAGAATGGATTCCGGCAATGACGCATGCCATCTACGAAGCTGTCTTGCGGCTGAAGAAGGAAGCATGTGAGGCTGGTGGTCTTGTTGCTGGATGGGGCGGACTGCAGCAGGAGTTGCCCAACGATGCTGCTCACGGCTCAGAGGCTGGCTGGCGATACGACCCGGAGCACCTTGGTGACGACTGGGAGCCCAAGGTGGAATTCCTCAGCAAAGAAGAGATTGAGAAGAGAGAAGGCGACCGAGAACGTGAGGTCCGTCGATTACGCCGTGAGACGGCACGGTTCAGCTCTACGACAGGCATGCTCGGAGGCACGCCCTTTGGTGCGCCGATGGAAGTTGAGGAGGAGAGAATGGGACGAGGTGAACGATCCAAGAAGAAGCGGCGTTTCCGAAGCTTGAGTCCGCTTGGCCGAGGCGGTACACCGGGAGGACGAGGCACACCAGACATTGGAGGATATGGAGGTGGTGGCGCTCTGACAGACCAAGAGAGATTCCAATGGAGGTGCATGCACTGCAGGATATGGGGTACAAGCGTCTGGGCTGTGAGGGATGGACCATCAGGTCCAAGAGTAAGTTCAAGTCACGGCTTAATCAGTTCGTTGCTAACATTGCTCAGACTCTATGTGCAAACTGCGGCTATCTCTACGAGCGTGATCAGAGACTGCCTCGCCAAAGTAAAAATCTCCACATATCAGATATTCGTGGGTAGAAGCTCAGGAAGAGCGATTTCGACCAACGACAACATCTGGTTTCCGCATCAAGTCTCGCGCAAATACGCCATCTGAAGCAGTAGAATTCAGCAGAAGGCAGTGCCCAAACCCCGGACAACGACACAATGGAACGGGATCTGCTCACGAACGGGAAAAAGGGAGAGATGGTGGCAACGTGTCAGCCTCACAGCTAGTGACATTTTGGGAGTCTTTGTTTTTGCGAGCAAAAGCTTTTTGGGGGCGGTGGAAATTGGAAGGGATGGTTTCATATACGGCGTCTCGGGAGGATTAGGATTCCTCAAGTGGACGACAACTTTTTTGGACGTTGGTAATGCGGGAGGGGTATGAGATGTAGAGTATTGCCAGGTATGCTTGCTTGTAGAATATATTGATATAGGTGGTGTTTAAGGGGTGTTGATACCTTTCTAGGCACGCTTGCATACCGAAATACAGTCGGGTTGATCTAAACTGGGAGTGATATTTGAAGGAGCAACAATGCGGTATGAGACAGTCTTAGAGGCATGGGTCTCATCTAAAGGGGTTGATCGATCAGATAGGATATTGTATAAGTGATTGATTGATAGATAGGTAGGTAGTAGAGGTACCTGAGGTACGATGAGGTTGAGGTAGGTGAGGCAAGTAGTGGCTTCATCACGTGTGGTACCAGTTCAACTTGACCTCAATATTTCCCAAACCTAACCACCTCATGACAACCTCATTCTATCCATAACATACATTGACCACGTTGGTCAAAATACGCAACATCAACGCATCATCATGCGTACTATCCAAACATGCAAATCACCTCTTGACCCTTGCTATTGTTTCGCATTGCATTGGCTATCGAACCACCCAGACAAAACCGCATCACGTTTTGGGGCAATTCGGAAGAAGCTCCTCCACCATCTAATCCGTCTATTCTGATACGATACACACTACACCACACCACGCCTCACCACTTTTCAGCACAAGGAACAGTTACTACGTAGTAATCTGCACCCCGCACTTCTAAAAAGGGCTATTTTATATCTTCCGGAATACATCACTTGTGGATATCACGTCCGACTGGGCTACCGGACGACTTGGAGACACCACAAATCGGTTCGAGCCGAGAAGATGTCCCCGATTCGTGCAGGGCTACTGACCCAGGTATCCCCAGTTGGTCATGCTCCGTGTCTCAAAATGGTATTCCGCTCGAGAGCCTCGGCAGCCTGAGGAACTTGTCTTGTCCTGGCGAGTGCCTCGAAGATGGGAGACAAGATACGACAATCTCTCAAGGTCGAACCCATAGAAACAAACAGCTTGAAAGAGCTTATCAGATGAGCACAGCCAGTCAATTCTTCTCGGAATTATTGAATCACCATAATGTTCGTCTCTATTGTTTCCTGCAGATGTGCTGGCCATCACATGAGACTGCCAGTCACAAACAAGACCTGCCTGGCAAGGCTCTACACATGACCGGTAGTAGCATCCTGGTCTATATTCGACGATATGCCGGGGGTTGATACCACGGTCTCGGTCATAAGCTGTCCGAAATTGCTGAATCTGGACGAGAACACTCTCCATCCCCTTACCTATCTGTACTATGTCAGGGGTTTAGTTTCTACCACCTCCGTACCGCCCGGCATCTGACCAACAACAGCTGTTCTCGAGATGAACATGAGCGCATAGCGAACACATGAACAAACTGAATTTGATAGAAATTCTTCCACGATATCTACAAGCGGCGACTCGTTGAAGCTTCTCTTAAGCGGACGGACTTAATCCCGAAGTACCGTGAGATCCCCTACCAGGACAACTCATCTCGTGTTCTACACTCTGGAATTTCTCCGTTTTGAAGAGAATATGGGATGTGAGTCTTCAAGTTGAAACAACACCAATAGGTTAAATTACCATTTATGAACAGAAACGTCAATATCAAAGCCACCGGATAACTAACTGACTGACTGGAAGATGCCTGACAGATACTATGGTGCCAAAGTATTATTCACTTCCATTCATGAGTCAACGCATCAGAGTGTCGCCAAATGGATAATAAATTCTCACGGAGCTACGTCCCGAAAGCGATGTCTACTGATGAGCATTATACCCACAGTGCAAGGTACTTGTGGGCATCAAAGACAGGCTTCTTTATGTTGAATCCAAACTAAGATGCAGTAGTACTGCATACATGGTAAATCCCATGCTCGAAAAGTGGCAAATGGGCCAAAGTCTTGGGTCCTTACCAGAACCAACAGACTGTGGGGTCAGCCTCCTCCCTCACCTGAAGTACGGTTGAGTAGAGTGGAACCTAGGCATAGATCCATCTGGTCAAGATGGCAGGGTGACCGTTTGCTCCTAGTTGCCTCTGGGGGTGGCTATTAGACCATCTAACGATCTCTATGTGGATTATACCACGGGTCTCATTAGCTCATGGTCGGCAGAGATATGATGGAAGCGACGGCCCGAAAGAACTATGCTCCCATTCCAGGTTTGCGAAAGCGGTGATTCGCAAAGTTTCTCATCCTCTTTCTTGAATGGCCTTGCTGGTATTCGTTGCAGGGTTCCTCCAATGAGGGAGTACCCCGAGGGCAGCCTCTTCGGACTCCAGATATCGCTCTCCTTCGGGAACTACGGACCGGTCTTCTCGACCTATTTTCTCTTGTGGGCATTCATAGGACACTTACCGTAGGCCACCGGAGGTTATCACGGAGTTCGGCTCAGGCGTTGTCCCCTCCACTTACGGTCCTTCATTATGGCTCTCGTCGATATGTCTCCGCCTTGGAGCCATACTTTGCCTGATATGAGACGATACCAGGATGACTGAATGAGGTTCACCATGTCTTTGTCCTGTCAAAGGAGCGGCGGCCCGGAACCCGATTATCTCCTGGAGATGCGAGAATAGAGCCTCATCGGTATTGCGGCTTCTCGAAACTCTTGATCACTCCATCTTGATGCTATCCAAGTGTGAAAGGGGACGACGGTCTTGTTAGCTCCGTACTCCTTGTTCGCGAGTATATAACAACCTCGGATTCCCAAACCAAATCAACTTCACCACTCCTCACCCATCACATCTTCTCCTTTCAACTCAGGCTCATCTACTCAACGGTCTAGCTTCACTCTACAATGTACCGCGTTATCGCAACCGCCTCGGCTCTCATTGCCGCTGCCAGGGCTCAGCAGGTCTGCACCTTGAACAGCGAGAGCAAGCCTTCCTTGACCTGGTCCAAGTGTACATCCAGCGGCTGCAGCGACGTCAAGGGCTCCGTTGTTATTGACGCCAACTGGCGATGGACTCATGAGACATCTTCGTCTACCAACTGTTACACTGGTAACAAGTGGGATACTTCCATCTGCACTGACAGCAAGACCTGCGCTGAAAAGTGCTGTCTTGATGGCGCCGACTATTCTGGTACCTACGGAATCACATCCAGCGGCAGCCAGCTCAGCCTTGGATTCGTCACCCAAGGCCCCTATAGCAAGAACATTGGCAGCCGAACCTATCTCATGGAGAACGAGAACACTTACCAGATGTTCCAGCTTCTGGGCAACGAGTTCACCTTTGATGTCGATGTCTCGGCTCTCGGCTGCGGTCTGAACGGTGCCCTCTACTTCGTTAGCATGGACGAGGATGGTGGCAAGGCCAGACACCCCGCCAACAAGGCTGGTGCCAAGTACGGAACTGGTTACTGTGATGCCCAGTGCCCTCGTGATGTCAAGTTCATCGACGGAGTTGTAAGTGTTAACCCGGTGCAAGGTCAAACCTCATGATAGAAACTAACAAGTATCAAAGGCCAATTCTGATGGCTGGAAGCCCTCCGCCAGCGACGTCAACGGTGGCACTGGCAACCTGGGCACTTGCTGCCCTGAGATGGATATCTGGGAGGCCAACTCCATCTCCACCGCCTTCACTCCTCACCCTTGCAACAAGCTCACCCAGCACTCTTGCACTGGTAACTCTTGTGGTGGAACCTACTCCGATGACCGATATGGCGGTACTTGCGACGCCGACGGTTGTGATTTCAACGCCTACCGCCAGGGCAACAAGTCCTTCTACGGTCCCGGATCTAACTTCAACGTTGACACCACCAAGAAGATGACTGTCGTCACTCAGTTCCACAAGGGCAGCAGCGGCCGTCTCTCTGAGATCAAGCGTATCTACGTCCAGAACGGAAAGGTCATTGCCAACTCCGAGTCCAAGATCGAGGGCAACCCCGGCAGCTCCATCACCTCTGACTTCTGCTCCAAGCAGAAGAGCGTCTTTGGCGATATCGATGATTTCTCCAAGAAGGGTGGCTGGAACGGTGTGAGCGATTCTCTCGCTGCACCTATGGTTCTCGTCATGTCTCTCTGGCACGATGTAAGCTTCAACCAACGCTCACCATGACTTGACTTGAATTCCCATACTGACTCTTGTACAGCACCACTCCAACATGCTTTGGCTCGACTCTACTTACCCTACCGATTCCACGAAGCCCGGCGCCGCACGAGGTTCTTGCGCCATCACCTCTGGCAAGCCCTCCGACCTCGAGCGAGACGTCCCCAACTCCAAGGTCTCCTTCTCCAACATCAAGTTCGGTCCCATCGGCAGCACATACAAGAGCGACGGTTCCGAGCAACCCTCCCAACCCCCTTCCAGCACCACTGAGACTCCCAACACTCCCACCAACAACCCCCCTGCTGGCAGCGTCGATCAATGGGGACAGTGTGGCGGCGCTAACTACAGCGGCGCGACAACCTGCAAGTCTCCATACACCTGCAAGAAGATCAACGACTACTACTCCCAGTGCCAGTAAAGGCCATGAGAGCTATCTCAAGTTATGTCTGAGAAATGTGAGGATTTTAGGATGGCTGCTGAGAAGTGTGAGGATGAGATGAAGTTGATGTGTGAGGAATAGGGATTGGTTTTCAGTTTGTTCTGTCGAGTGTTTTGTGTCCTTCATTTTCTTACTCTTCTTGTTTATATATTGGTAGGGAAATAGTATCAACTGTCGTTATATCAACCTACATCTGGTTTGGTTTGCTGTGACATCCATGTGTTTAATACTTACCTGAGGACTATATCTCCTTAGAGAATCCTAAGCCGTTAAGTCTGCCAAGAAATTTATGACTGGCAGAAACCGATATGACCAAAGCTGACATATTAGAATTAATAGTATTGCTAAGAAGGAATGGCATGGATATCGAACCTCGAACTAATTTTTCGCAGATAGTGTTGGCTATGCAAATATGTATTGGCTCTTCAAGTATCACCTTGGCAAATAAATACTGTTTCCCCCTTTTCTATTGGGGGTCATGATATTGTACTCATATTGCATTGAATCTTCATATCAACTATATATTTAGATATTTGTCAAAACAGTTGTTTTCCATATGTCAAATGAGAAGGCTTGAGGTTATCCTATCACAGATCTTTCACATATATATCTTCTTTACAGTAAATCATCCTAGACAGACTCCCTCTTCTCATCTTGCTGAATCTCGGCACCGTTCTTGAACTCGTGGGTGTGAGATTGAGTAGTATCAACGCCGAGAAACTGGGCACCCTTTTCGGTGTGATCAGCGCCACCAAAGACGGCATCCATGTGCTCAAGGGAGATGCCCTTGGTTTCAGGAACAAAGAAGAAGACGAAGACGCAGAGTAGGACGTTGATGCCGAAGAAAAAGAAGAGGCACTTGAGGCCGGTCTTGGCGAGGAAGGTCGGGAAGAACTGCTGGAAAACGGTGTTGGCCACGTTCTGGCACTGAGAAGCCATACCGACGGCCTGAGTTCGGACGTTGGCGGAGAAGACTTCACTCGTCCACATCCAGACACCAGCACCCCATGACGGCTTGTAGAAGAAGCTGTAGTAGATATGTTAGTTTTGGCGCGGATGAGCTGAAAGAGCGATGACAACTTACATGAAGAGGTAGAGCATGACAACAATGCCAATAGCAGTGGGTTCGGTTTTGGGATCAGGGGTGGCTAGACCAATGACAGGCACAATTAACATGCAAACAGCCATGCCGACGGCGCCGACCATAAAGAGCCAGCGCCGACCAAAGCGATCAGCGGTCCAGACGGCGTTGAGAGTGAACAGAATACCCATGGTAGCCCACAGAGCGTTAATGAGGTTGATCTTCTCAGTCGAGGTCCAGACTTGCTTGTAGATGGAAGTAGAGTAGGTGTTGAGGGTACCCTGCCCGGTGAGCTGCTGACCGACGTTGAGGACAACGGCGATGCCAAAACGTTTCCTAATAGAGGGGTCCTTGAAGAGTGCGCTGTATCCAGGGCTGATGGCCTCCTTTTCATACTCGATAGCAGCCTGGATGGCCAAGAGCTCATCTTCAACGTCCTCCTCGGTTTCACGGATACGTCGAAGGGCGGAGCGGGCCTCGTCGAGCCTGCCCTTCTTGATGAGGAAACGGGGAGACTCGGGTTGAAATGGAAGCAGGATGATGACGAGGATAGGGACAAGGACCTGGAAGATGACAACCATGCGCCAATCCCACTCGCCGAGCTTCTCTCGGTTCTTGCCGCAAGCGAAGTTGATCCAGTAGGCAATAAAGGCACCGACAGAATAGAAGAGTTGCCAAAAGGTCATGACCTGGCCTCTAATCTCGGCGGGAGAGACTTCACCGATGTAGACAGGACCGGCAGCTGAGAAGAGTTAACTAGTCAGTAAGCAGATACAGCGGCCGGTACAAGTATGTGACTTACTGAGAGCGGTACCCTGGCCAATACCAATGAGAACACGACCGAGAATAAAGACTCCCAGCTTTCCCTTGGGGGCAAAAGCCTGAATAATAGCGGCAATTATGGTGATGAAGCAACCAACACCCATACCAGCACGTCGACCAAGCCAATCAGCCAGGGGTCCACCGATGAAGAAACCACTGACGATGGCACCGATGGTGTAGCATGTGTTGATCAGACCAACTGTGTAACTGTCCTTCTTAAGGTCGAGGTTGAACCAGTTGAGCCAGTTGTCCGAGGCCTGGAGAGCGTTGAAGACACTTGAGTCAAAGCCATAGAGCGTCATACAAGACGCTGCCACCATGGCAATGAACCAGTTGTAGACTGGTCCTGCTGGGCATATTGACAATGTGCTGGCCCTAAGCCTATTGCTGTGTATGGGTGTTTCTTAGGAGTTCCCGATTATATGCCTCAAGGACCCGACGAGAAAGGCCCCAGGAGGAAGAGATGAGGTTGAAGATAATGGGACAAAGAACAGAGGAGAAAAGGGAAGGGAGGGAAAGTGACAGGACGAGGTTTCCCTTGTTATATATATTTTTTACATTTGAGACGAGGAAGGAACCCCCAGAGTCTTTCTTGCCCCCAGACCCCAGACTATGGCTACCTTATCCTACCTAAGGTACCTAGGTACCTAAGGAAGGTTGACCCTAGGCCTGACCCCAGGTTGCGCTTGCGTTGTGGCTATGGATCGTTTCCATCCAAACCGAAGCTTTTCTCCACTATCCATACCTCTAATTGAATTAGGTAGATGGCCTTACATTCATGTGTCTGTCTCTGAAAGTTCTTGCTGTTTAAGAACTAGGTATGATATGATACTCGGGCGTCAACCGTTTATACCCGCATGTCGATCCTTGATACATACGATAATAAAGCACGTATAGGATGTAGCTTACTGTATGTACATATCCTTATCGAACGTTGAAGGTTCGCTTAACTGTGTCGCTTTCCACTTTTCTAACATGAGTCGGAACCCATCATGACTAAACTAGGTAAACTCGAGACCGGAACCCCCAAAGTTGGATCTTATCCCCCCAACGATTGATTAGACGAGAGTATAAGGATTTTAATGTTAAACGGTAGAATCCCTCCGACGTATCAAAGACAGCTCCCTTAATTAGACTTGTGATGTTACTGTGCCGTGCCGAGTTCCATATGCCCATGTCCTCAATCCCTGTCGACTCCTCCCTCCACATGTTCGGCGCCTCTATCAGTTTTGGGTGTCATGCTCGATTTCCTGCTTTCTCTTAGTTAGACCTCAGCTCTCTTTAGAATTGACTTTGCCTGCCCTGAGAATGTGGAGAATTGGGGGGAAGTCCTGTTTTTGCGGCTGATGATGGCTTTGACTGTGTTGCCAGATCAAGGGCGCCATAAGTTGCGATTGGCGGAATAACTTGGGAAATAATTCCTCCGTTGAAGGAGTCAACACTTAACTCTTCGTGCTAGATCCGCCCGAGCCTTATTTATCTCCACCTCCACGATTCCTCCCGTGCGGAGTAGGCCGCTTGTTGTTTTCCTGGATCGATCTCTTCCCCGCATTGAATTTTCTTTAGATGCGGATGAATCTCGGGGACAAAATAAGCAAAGATAAGCGGTCATAAGGAATACCTACTGCACATTTTCTTTGGTTGTTATCAGGGAAACAACGACTTAATCTGATAACGACAACTCCGTAATTGATCTGACAGACCGTCAAGTCAAGTTTAACTAGGTAGTTGCGGTTTATTCCAAGGGTCCTCCAAATTAATAACAACCTCATATAGTTGGTCAAGGCTCAACATGACTTGATTAACTCCAAAACTTGAACCACACAACTATGCCCAGCTTCATCTCTAGCCAACACACTGACCTCTTCCCCCACCCATCCCACATTCTATCCCTCTGAGACGACGACGACGACACATCACGCCATAAATCTGAATGCAGATCAATATCCCCGTTTCTTCTTATATTCATGTGCCATTATGATTGGTTTTGCCAATACAACTCCACTTCCCAATTCTCGGTCCCGCACCGAGCAAATGGAAGTACCAAGAAATGCTGTGTTATCTTGCCTTTGCCATCTCCAATGTGGTGACGGAACTCTTACCCCCAAAAATATTCTACGCACTACTCCGTAATGAATGCAGTTTCCTGTCGGGACTTAATCAGATAGTGGTAAACCCGAATTCTTCTATTTAGTTCTATTGATGGCCAGTTTTAGACTGATGTTGATACGGTTGACAGTGCATATCGCTATGGATTTGTTTGATTGATTCTGCCCATGGCCAGTCTATATACAATAGTTAATTGATAAGCTGTTATAATCGCAGCGTTGATTGTTATTGCTAGTGTACAAGCCACCGACACATGATCCATCACGGTCCCATTCAACACTTCCATATGTTGACATAAACCTTGAGCCTGGCCCCAATGTGGGTTTCCGAGCACTGTTTCAGGGGGGCCTGTCCCGAGAAAGTTCGACCCCGGAGCGTGCTTTGAACTTCGTCGGACACGGCGAATTTGTCGAAGCGCGAATCGATAGGTTCTTCCAGCTCTTCCCTCATAACTTCCCCCAACTCATCCCCCAGACTTACTGCTGGTTGCCACCATACATCATCCGTGTATCACCAACTTCACCCCATGGCATCTCCTTGAGTTGCTGTGAGCTTTGCATCTGAAAACCAGCCTGAGTTTGGGGTGGTATACCTCTGCTCTGATACTGTAGTTGATACTGTTCTCTAGCAGTATCGCGGATTTGCTTTCGCCTCGATAGCCGATCCACCATTTCCTGTGATATCATACCGAAGCTTTCTCTCCAAGTCGACGCATCTGCCCAACGGTCTCCGTAGGTATCTAAAGTCTGTGAGACCTTGTCAAGACATCTCAGACTTCGGTCAAGGTTATCCTCCCCGTTCATCCCTTGAGGCTGTAATCGCCTTGGAAGAGGGGGGGCAGGGGTAGCACTAGGGCGCGAAATTGGAATCGGAACTGGCATTCCTGAAAGAAGCATATCTTCGGCATCCCGTAGAACCGCGAGGAGCTGATTTGCCATAAAATAGACCCTCAATACGTCATGATACGTATAAAAACCCGAATTCTGCGCACCGTGGGCGATCTCGTGGACAGTGTCGAGGTACGCTATCGAATGCTCAAAGATCAAAATGCGGTTATAGTCGGTGATACTAGGTGCCCTGGCTGAGGGTGCAATACAATACACATAACTATACCTCAGCTCCTGTTCAAATAATTGCCGAATTTCAGGAGCCAGGTTACTTGGCAAAGTTTCTTGCCATTCCCGCATATCACCGCACATCTGCCAGATGTACGTGATTGGATCCTGTAGAGGGACTGACCCTGATTGATACAACTCTTGGTACCAATGAGATTGCGCTCGTCGAAGTTGGAATAACAACAGAGCAGGGTCTGCTGGCTGGGGGTTGGAAATGGGGCCCGAACTCGAACTCTTTCTCGCGTTGCTGGACGGCTGAGGAAACGCAACATTAACGGTATCATCAGTAAACGAGAACGTTCGGGCATGAACCATACTGATGGCACTATTGTATGTATTAGCATATTCGCGTCCTCCAAAAAGACAGGGGGAGATATGCTAACCGATCAAGAGCATATACGCAGTAAAAGATCTTGCGTCGCATGTCTAGGGAAGATTTGTCAGACACAGAAGACAAAGGAGGGTCTTGGTGAAAGCCCAGGTCAACTATCGCGCGTGATGTGAACCCTATCAAGTGCCAGCTATCGAAGTGGGCAGGGTCCAGCATGGCATATTGTGTCAGAAGCAGCAGCGACTGGATTTGTGTTACGTATCCCGGAGTTAGGGCACCATCAGCATGGTTCATTGCTCTTGATGCATACTCAAGACCAGCGAGATAATGCGTATCCTGACTGCGTTTGCTCTGGGCTGTTGAGCCGATGGCAAGTACCATGTATACCATCCAATAGTCCGAATCTTTGATGGTGCGGGTATCTTCTTGGTATATGTCATCGAGAGCAGTCAGAAGGGAAGTTTCCAAGAAGCAGGGAAACAATGAGTAGATGTTGTCCATGTAATACTGAACAAGTGCATGGGCTGTTTGCCTCGGAGGTAAGCGGACTTGAGGAGACTCTGGAAGGACATCATTCGTCGTTGCCGCCAAGACTAATCTCGCAAATGTCATGTTTGTTGATATAGGCTCGAAGTCCCGTGTTGTAGCGTTGACAGAACTACCGGGGCATATTAGGTAAAATTAAAAGGGTCGAGTTCCATTCAGTACTTACAGAAAACCAAAGTCAGACACAAGGGAGTTGACATCAGAAGTCTCCCGCTTTTGAGCCGCCTTGCGGTGGATAGCGGCGCGAATGACTGCAAGGGAGTCTCTACGGTCCATCTGCTGCACATTAAAGGCCGATGCGTCCGTATCATGTAGTGCTACGGATGCCTTGCGTGATTTGGCATATTGGAGTCTCTTTTCGAGCTTTTCTATACGCAGTTCCAGGGCAGCCACGTAACTGTCATGATAATTAGCTGGACTTTCACTTCCGACGGCCAGGCAAGTCACTAACCTTCTCTCCTTGCCTCGGGCGAACTGGTCATTTGCTGCTGAACATTCGTTGGAGCGGCCAGCCTTTTCGCATGCCGTGCAGGCCGGCAACTTGCCATCACACTGAATCTTGTTAGCCTTTGCTCTCAACAAATGCAGGATTAGTTGTTTGCTCACCTTGACTTTGGCAGCACGACCTTAACATGAAACATATTAGCATTCGGGAGCACGTTAGAGAAGACGAGTTCAGCACTTACACCGAGAGCAGGCGGACACAGGCCGCGACACCCTCAGTAGAGGGTTGTGGGAGAAACTTGGGCGGGGCATTTCCTTAAGCCTGTTGAAGCCACTGCTATATCAACACTTGCACCTCAGAAAACACCTCGGGTACTGGTGATGTGCAAAATTCAGACAGAGACGCACGACAGTTCCGACGAACAGAACTTGACAAAGATAGTAGTTGATGGATTAAGTCTGGGGTGACGGTTGGAATCTCGTCAAATTTCTCCACTCGAGAGCGGGACACAAGACCGAGGACCAGGTTTGCTTTGAAGATGAGTATCCACAGCCAATAGATGCGCGCCCTGAGTACCAGTTGTTGTCTCTGGCTGGTAATATTAAAAGGATTGCAGTTGGCCTCTGATGCTGTCCACACAAGTGCAATAAAAAAGGGGCGTGGGAAATGGGCGGCACTCTTGTGCGGGCAGTCAGTCAATCCACTATTCCGTGGCGTCGTTCGTTGGTTCGTATTCTGAGTGGACGGTTGCGGGACAATCATCAAACAGAGGAATGATAGTTGAGATGGATGCGTCGAGAATGATTTATTCTATCTTCAATATTGGGCCCGTGAAGAGTTGGTTCAATGATGACAGAGAAAGAATCGAGTCTCATCCACAGTATGGAGCTTCACGATAACAGAGAGAACAAAGTGCTATTGTCTCATCGAGTCGTGTCCCTTGCTCGACGTCGCGCGGGGTGGGGCAGCAAATGTGGGCGGACAGATGGCGTAGGCGGTTGTACAGCGGAGCAGATGAAAAGACGTGCACGGCACGAGGCACAGCTGACTAGGTACCTAGGTACTAGGTAGATATGGTCTAGGTATAGGTGATAGCATGGGAATGTAGCTATGATACCGAAGTTATTGTTGTTGTTGATGTTGTGTCAAAGGTGGATAAGGCCCTGATCTATACGAAACGTCCGGACACAGATTCGATCTGGCAGATAATCGGGCTTGCCTAATAGGGTCATTCTAGCTTATGGAAGTACCCTTCCTTTGCGGGGTTAATTATATAATATAGCTTTTTGGCCCTAGGACTAAAATGGCCGAAAAACTGGATATAAGATAGATATAGTAAAAGCCGGATATAAAAGTGGGTTAAAATGACTGTTTATTGGCCTGCTAGATATCGAGCTGGAAAATTAGGCCCTAATTTATATAAAATATCTAGTTATATATATAATCCGGCATTTATACTAAAATTAAAGCTATATCTAAAAGAGTAGCTTTTAGTAA
>JABFFJ010000281.1:0-62114 GCA_013623715.1 Fusarium verrucosum
AATGAGAAGCTGAACTTTCTGATCGATTGCTATGTGAAGAGGTGTCAGAAAGTTCAGCTTCTCATTATTATCCAAAGTAAGTTCCTTAAATACCCTCAACGATTGAGAAAGATAACCCACACAAGAAGTCAGGCGGGAGATTTAGTGTTCATATCGTCTCAAGTTGCATAGAAGCCATATAATTCAGAACAGTTGCGCGCAAAAACAAGGTTTAACTATACGTCTTGGGTAATTCACGCAATGGTATATATTCTATCGATGGAAGCTGCTTCCCTATTTCATCCTTTTCCATCACATTCCTTCCATCTTTCTGAATCACGACAAATCCGTCAAAACTTTCTATCAAGATCATGGAACATCAACCTCCTACCTCGACCTCGGGACTTAGTCCCATTCAAGCTCTTCTTCATCAAAGTAGAGATCCTCGAATGGAAATCTCTGCAATTATACATCCTGTTAACATTCCAATTGACTGGAAACCAGAATATTACCCATGTGTCAAATTGAACAACGTCCACCCCTCCCAACTAAGACCAGCCCCACAAAGCTCAACTGCAAATAGAGAGTCAAGCCGAAAATATATCAATGCAAGCCTCCCTAGGTTTAGTTCCCGACCGGTAGATCACGCTTCCTCAACCAGTCAACCAGTGGGCCCACGCCATGCCGCACAAGACCCAAGCCAGCCCGTTATATCGTCTGCCAGTGAGGGATACCGCAAGAACGTTCGACTGCCAAGGTTTCCACACAGAATTTTCAACCCTCCCTTGTCCGAAGACGTTGACTTTGAGACCCGTAACGGGCATGATTATCAGCCTTTCGGGGGACAAGACAAAGGAAAGGGAGTCGACAGCGGTTCGCCACAATCCGCTCAACAACCAATACATCGTTACCTCTCGCACAACTATACTCCCCGCTCGGCTCTCGAGTCTAGGGTGCTGGCAATGTTGTTCCCCGAACCCTCTCGTGGGAATGATCAGGTACACTTGGCGGCAAAGGTTGGAGAAATCTTTGCATCATATAAGGACTCAACTCGAAATGATGCTGGAAATATTGCAGCTGGGCAAGATGGGGCTGGAGAAGGAAGAGAAGAGGATGAACAGCCCGGAACAGAGGGGAGACTCCCGGAAAAACCTTACGGGTGCTCAAAATGTTCCAGCGCGTTTAGATTGGAGTGTCACTTGAGGTGAGTATTTCCCGCCTCTTCCTTGTAACAAACACTAACCCAGGTTGTTTTAGGAAGCACATGAAGCGGCACGATACCCCCTATAGATGCACCATTTCAAAATGTGACAAGAGCTTTGGTAGCAAGCATGACTGGCAGCGGCATGAGAACACCAAGCATTTATACTACCATAAATGGGTTTGCAATTTGCCAGGTTATGGGGGGCAGGCGTGTCGATATGAATTTTACTGGCCGGATCGCTTCCGACAGCATCTCAAAGAAGTACATGGCATCGGGAAAGGCGATCTTTCCAAATTCAAGATGAAGGAGTGCAAAGAACAGGCGGAGCTCGGTCGTTTCTGGTGCAGATTCTGCCACAAATGGAAAATTATTCCCAAGCCCCATCAGGAAAAGGGTATGGATCTTCGCTGGGACCATATGGAGAAACATCTCCTTGGTTGGGGTTACCCCCAGATAGAGGATTGGGAATCGGAACCCGCGGAAGAGATGTCAGACTCGAACAAGATGCTCCTGGAAGAGGTGGCCTCACTTCCGATGCCATAGATACTCCAAAATAAAGCTCTCGGTTGGAAGTTCTTCCAGTATTATATCAAGTTGTACATGTGATTATTGACTGGCTACGGCATCGAATGTCTCAGATGATCCACTGGATCATGACTGTACAGCCATGTCCCTTATCGTCTAGCAACCCTTCGCCGAAGAGACAGATCCGACGATGCAGATCCGGCAATGTTAAATCTGAACCGAAGAAGAATTTGTGAGATCATAAGACCCGGATAGTAAACAAGGAATGAATATCTCTCTTACCTACTTACTGACACTGTGTCATGGACAACTTTAACCTCGCGGTCAAGGCAATGGCTGAAGGCCTATATTGGGACCGTCGGTCAAGTGAACAACACAATAGGCCCCATCGGGCACGCGTCGTAGACAGCGAGATATCTTGAGCTTTGCATCCACACCTGACAGCCCACGCCAACAACAAATCAACGCATTGAAGCTAGGCCAGACTGGAAGCAGAGTTCATTGATGGAACTGATGCCTTCCAAACCACGTATCCCCGGGAGGCAGCTTCCCTGAGAGGGGGTTAATTTATAGATAGTTGCTTTGCAGAAGTTAGTTGAGAACAGTCCATCACTTTCCCTCGTCATCTTTCCGGGCCCGGATTCTATGTGCACCCCCCTTCATCATCTCCCTGACCCTTTGATTCGTAAATCCTTAAACTCCAGGCTTTCCAACTTGGAATTTGACTTTTGTGGGCAAAAGAGACTTCGGGATCTCATATTTGATAATGAAGGGGGTCATCTTATCAGCACTGGAAGACGCAGCATATTGGGTATAAATTTATCATCAGGTCCAACTCTTCCTTCCAAAAATAATTCATTCATCCTTCGCCTACACTACACAGCCACCCATCATCCCTTTCTTAGTTCCAACACTCAGAATGAACCAAAAGAACAACATGCGAGAGCTCGCAGGACGTGCCCTCGAGGCTGAAGGGTCTAATTTCGAACAGCGCACAGAAGGGACCCGAAGAATTAGTTCTCCCACAAGTCAAATCGGAGCGGAAAGACCTATCCTGAACAGCCCTCTGAATCCGATGCCAGATGGGGCGGAAGAGCGTCGAACAAGGAAAGAGAACTTCACAGCCCCTGGGCTGACTCAAACATCTGTCGAGTATAGAGAACCAATGAAGTAGAGTATTGATGGGTAAAAAAGACCTGATAACCTCAGTCATAGGAACATCCCAGTACCGAACGATCATGAAGATGCGGCAAACTCAAACATCGGTTCTCAGTCCGTCCAACAACATCTGTTATCCGTCTCCGCCGTCGAGGCGTACCAGCAAGCAATACCAGCCGAACAAGAACCCAGAGTGCGTACTTTGACATTACAGCCGACTGCCCTTTCAGCGACTTCTCTTTACTGCTCTGATTTAGCACTAAAAACATGTAGATGTTGAAGATATTAAAGCTAACTTCATCACAGCCTCAACCCACGCCATCCCGAAAACCAAGATTTCTCCCTATGAAAACAATGGAAAGGCTCTATGCAAAATTCCACATTAAAGTGCCTGGAAAGGTTGAGTATCCGGCGAAGACGAAAAGGTCGAGCAGCGGAAACGAACAACGCGCCACGGGCACAACGATGAACGAGAACCAGGAAACTTCGACACGGCCTGACGCTGCCGGCGCCGAACCTTCAAATCCCAAGCCCTTCAAATGTACAGATTGCTGGAGGGCGTTCAAATCGGAAGCCGAACGGGGGTAAGATTGCACTTTGAACACGCGTATTTTATCATCAAGCTCACCATATCCAGTAATCACTACGCCAAAAGTCATAAGGAAGAGTTCAAGTGCGACTTCGAGAACTGTACCAAGAAATTCCGGAACAGCAACGATCTCGTCCGACATAAAAGTATCCACGACAAAGAGGAAGTGAGCGGCTGGCGGTATATATGTCGTGGCAATGGACCACTCTGCGGCAAGAAGTATTTGCGAAAAGACCAATTCAGCGAACATATGAAACGAGTGCACCATGAAAAGCTCAGCAAGGACAAACTGCTGGAATTCGCCCATTTGTTAGTCGATTCTGTTCGTTTTAGGGAATGTCGGCTAAACTGCAATAGTTTCTCAAAAGACAAGGGATGAGATGCTGGAATCTCCACGGGAATGAGAAGCAGGAGGGCAGATTCATGGGTGGAATGATGTTGGTTTTTGGGATGATTATGAAGAATAAAGTTATACATGCAAGGCGAATGCCCTGTGATTAGGAGTAAGGTGTAACCATTACAAAATGTTCTTTTCGTATTCCTATGCTCGCTACCAAATACATATTCATAGGCCATCCTTCTCTTCTACCGCCTAAGATTATCGAACAATTCTTGCCCAAACGCGTTCGTCAGGAAGTTTTTAACTTCATTGTCTCCGTCATATATCACCCTCAACGATGCCGGACCACCGAGCACTTGAAGACCATCAATACTTGTTACGCGCGATAGTGCAACGTACTTCAAAGCCTGTTGCCAAGCAGTGGAAAGATCGGTCACGACGCGATTCAAGGTCATCCCCTGGGACCTGTGGATGCTGAGAGCCCAAGCTAGCATAAGGGGGACTTGGGTTCGGTACAGCAGAGAGTAAGGCTCAGTCGCACCCAGGGTGTTGACGACGCACCAGGGGTATATGGTGCGTCTTGTTCCGTTGTGGAACTGGACGATTGGCCATTGCCGCACGCGCCTGTTATGGCGTACAAATTCTCGGATCTGTTCCTCCCTCAGTCGAGCAAAGTCTCCCGCGAGAACATCAGTGTCGAAGTCCAACGACTTATTTTTCTTGTAGGCCCTAGGGAGCTTTTCCTTATCGTATGGCTCCCAACCACAGATAATACCCTGACTTCCATTGACGAGACCTCCTCTCATATCCAGGTTGACCCTCAGCATGACCACTGCACCTAGCTTCAATTCGACCTCACGGGTAAGCGGATGGTCCCTAAGACCTTTGAAAGTACCATCATCATCTTGAAAAACAGTTTCGAGTTCTGTGTGTTGTTCGTTCCATTTGTAGCCATCCAAGGCCTCATATTGTGTTTTCACTTCTTCAAGTTTCTCAAACTCTTTAGAGTTGGTAACGTCCACGTCCCTATTTGTGCTAAAAAGCTTTGTAGCCTTGGTGACATCACACGGATGATTCAGTAGTCTTTGTGACTCGGTCGGAGAGAAGGGTATACCCAGTCGACATTTCTGAAGCATCCTGACAAAGGACTGGTCGCTCTGGCGGTGGATCTCTTTCAGGTGGACGTGGGTAAGTTTCGCTTCCTTCCAGGCATCGCTCATGAAAGCCCATTTCTCCGGTTCCCTGAATTGAAGGCGACACCTGGGGCAACTGAATACAGTCTAGTAGTGATTAGCCCAGAAGCATAGTTTGGCGTTAATGTGTTTCACATACCGAGGCCTTTACCCTTCCCTTCGGACTTGACTCCATAGGTCTCCCGCACTGCATGCAGTGCCTGAATGGATTGACAGGAGGTAACTGGCAGAAGTCGCCAGTGATAATAAGCTGAACACCACCAAAGGGCTCAGTATCTTTCTTATATTTAGGTTCCTTCGGGTGGTATCCTTTGTAGTGTTTCATGCATTCGTTCATACGCTGAAGATGGTGGTTCTCCACCATGCTGATCTCATCAATGATAAGAACATTCGTCTTCTTGATGCGGTCCGTCACTTGTTCACGCCACATCATCGTCATGAGAACGTCAAGGGGCTTCGTATGTGCATCAGGCGTCCAACCCATGTATGACCAAGTCGTTGTACCGTTGACTCCAAGAGCTGCTCGGCCAGTAGGCGCAACGATATAAACGTTTCTACCGAGTTCTCGAAGTTGCTGAACGGCCGCTTTCAGAACGGTGGACTTGCCACAGCCTGCTGAGCCGGTGAAGAAGACATTGCGGCCCTCCAAAATGAGATCAAGAAGGTCCTGCTGCTCTTTGCACAGAGTCGGTTCGGGAAAAAAATCACCATCAGTACGGTTTTCCTCAACGGTGACAGGGCCATTCTGGACCGGTGGGCCGGCAGGCTCGACACCAGGTTCGACAATAACAGGAATTTCAGACTCGACACCAGGCTCGACAATAGCAGGAATTTCAGACTCGACACCAGGCTCGGCAATAGCAGGAATTCCGGGCCCGACTTGGCTCAGCGACAGTAAATGTTCATCTGACACATCACTATCGTAGTTTGGTTGCTGAGACCAGTATTCCGCACTAGCTTGGCTTGATGCAGGCATCTTGGGGGCTTCATCTTCGTCGGATGAGATGCTGATAATGGAGGATGCGCGCTGAGATCTTTTTGTGGATGATGGAGGAGATGATGCTTGCTCGCTGGTCTTTCTCTTGCGAGAGGTCTCTGGGGATGAAGGGGTGAGTAAGCCCGCTTGAGCTACTACTTCAGTCATGGTTGGAGTACAGGGGAGCTAATACACGTGTCAGTGCATGCATAGGGGGAATGTATGACCGCAAATGGTTCTGTTGGTACCCACAAACAAAGCACCTAAAGAGCGTGTTCAGGACGAGAGAGCGCGTTGATGAAGCGTTGAGTTTCCGGGGGACGCGCTCTAATTTTATGGGGCTCGAGCTGAAACTCGTGTCGAGCCAAGCCACGTGATCAGACGCGATCTGTCCAGGCTGGCATGTCTAATTTGTTACCGTTTTAGAGTTTTGCTTTTTCTGACTGAATCTCATACATACCATGATTAGAAAAGATACGTTGATCAAGGGCACTCGTGCCGCGACTGTGCTGTTCCATAGAGCGACTGTGTGGGTCAGCTCTTAATCGCACAGCCCCCCCCCCCCACACAGTCGCTCTCTGGAACAGCACAGTCGCGGCACGGGTGCCCTTGATGATTTAGGTAGTGACGCGGCATTTACGTGCCTATCAATGAGAAGGGAGACATGGGTGAAAAATAATCACAGAGCATTCCCCCAAACAAACTCAACAGCAAGATTCAGCAGAGCAGTCATCTTGTCACTCCCCATCTCCCAGTTCTGCAACTTCTGCGCCTCAACTGGATTCCCTACGTTAGCCTTGGCTTCAACAAGCTCACCCAGCGTCATCATAGGGCAACTCATATCAAAGAAGGCTTTCTCCGTCTGCCATTCCTCCGGGCTGCGAGCTTCCCAGACGAGTTTGCTTGAAGGCAGTGGAAGATTATGCATGTCGCCGCAGCCGCTGCAGCTTCGCCCGTTCTCGATGGTTATAACGCAGCTTATTATCAGCCAGAGACACGACATTCGGCGACGTGATTCTGCAAAGATCCAATCTGACCATGTTGAGCTGGGTTCGGTCTGTTCGGATGTTGAGTAACTGCCCGTGAGATCGAGGAAGCGAGTTCCAATAAACTGAAAATAATGAGTTGTCGCTCAATTGATTGAATGGATTGGCGTTTTATTGACTGTACCTCGGCTGTTTCAAACAATCTATTCGTGCGCTGTTTACCTTGTGAATCCATCTCACTCATCGACATCATCATGTAAATGATCATGACCTGAAGACACATGTGCACATCACGAGGCGAGAATGTATACAGCTAACCCGTGTTAGTTTATCCTGCAAGCAAGACAAGCCACTTTTCTCACCTTTTCACGAAATCGCTCCTCCTCAGCACTGACCATCCTCCACAGAAACGACTCAGTCTCGGGTGTCCTCGCTGCAAATAGTTGGGCAATACTCATGCAATTACCAAGTGTTTCAGGAAGACGCTTCTCGTGCCAGTGAGGATGAATAAATGGCGGGAATGTCTGCCGTCGCAGCATCATCTGTGGATATGCGTAGAGCATTTGCATTATCACTCGCGATGCATGCTGCAAGCTTGAAAGTCGATTGGATACCCGTGTTAGGTCGCCTTTGGAGCTGAGGGATCTGGGTTGAACGTGAATCTGGGTATCGTTGGTAACGGAGGGCACCATGTCCAGTGAACTTGGAGTGAGCTCGGAAATGTCTGTGGGCATTGTACCCATTGGTGAGATGAAGCCAGATGCAAAATGATCCAGATCGAGGGAAATCCCCAGCGGTTCAAATGAAGATAGGCTGCCGATGGCTTGCAGCTCGCAAGTAGCCAAAGAATCGGGTTCTTGAATCCGTCCAATTGAAGCTGTCGCTCCATTGCAATTATACACGCATCGCAAATCCTTTTTGGTGCACCGCGAACATGGCTGACCAAAGTTGCACTTCGTCTTGGCTACTCTACAGGCGGTGCATGACTTGGGTCGGCCTTTGCGCTGCCATTGAGCGCGTCGGCAATAGTTGACGTGGCGTTTGTATGGGTGCTCTAGAAACTGTGAGCGGCGGAAAGGAGGTACTCATTATATGCATAGGTACCTTGGGTGAAAGCTTTGTCACAGAGATGACAGGTCTGGAAGAAGAGCGCTCCAGGAATCACGTTCATTATGTGAATTTTCGCGAGGTTGAAAGGTTGAGAAAGTAGGAGTGTAAGTTGGTAAGCAGAAATGGGTTGCTCGGATTTAAGGCTAAAGTCCTCTAGTCAAGACCCTCATGCAGAACACCCCAGTCAATTCGCCAAATATTATCGCCAAGACTCTATTGACATTCAAAAGATACTGTGTCAATCACTATTTGTCTACCTAGGTAGTTCTCCATCTCGATCACTAATAGTCCTGGTAGGCCCATCCTCCCCAACCGTCGCCATCTCGACAATCCTCTCAGCGCCAACTTCAGTGGTAGTTCCGAAAAGATAATTCACCAAATGCGTCTTGACCAATCCAGGACAAACAGAGTTGACTTTCCCACCAACATCATCCAATTCCCGTGCAAAATTAAACATGAGCATATTCACAGCTGCTTTGCTTGCGTCGTAGGATTTATAATCGATGCTGTAAAAGTGCTTGGTCTTGTCGGTGGCATATGCGAGACAACCCATTGAACTTGTCACGAAGATGATTCGCGGCGGACCGTTCTTGGCCTTCCGGAGGAGTGGGAGGAGATCTTGTGTGAGACAGCCAGTTCCGATAACATTGGTGGTGAATGTTTTGGTGTAGAGTTCCCAGGTTGTAAGGTCCTTTTTCCAATCGAGCAGTACGCCGGCGTTGTTGATGAGAACGTCAAGGTATCCATAGTTCTCATCGATATGCTTGATGGCTTTTTCGATGGATTCGCAAGAGTTCAAATCAAGCTCCACGACAGAAGCTTGGTGGCCGTCTTTGCGAAGATCGGAAGCGATCTCTTCGCCGGCTTTGGCATTTCGTACACCGAGGAGGACATGGTAGTTGTGCTTGATGGCAAGTTCTTTGACGACTGCGAGGCCAATACCTTGGGTTGCACCGGTGACGAGGGCAAGAGTACGAGACATTGTGTATCAAAGATGGTGTATTGAGTTGATGAGTTGATGATGAGTGAGTAAAGACGTGCAGAGTCATGTTCTTATATAGACATTCCCATAAGGGAGATGACCATACATCCTTCGCTTTAAAACTTTCTCGAGCATGATTCCACGGCCATATTAGCCTGCGAATTCTACAAAGTCCAAATATCTCCGGTCTCTTTCTCTTGTGTTGGTTCGCTGGCCTGGTCCAATTTCGCCGGTGTTTCTGGTGGGGCTGCGGCCAAATTGGCCGATGGCATCAAGATCCACGATGAAGCAGTAATTTTCTGGAACTCGCCAAGTTTGACACTAAAAGAGTAGAAACCAAAAACAGAAAAATAGAAGAAGCTGATTCTCGACTATTTTGTGAATTCCAGAGCCTTGTTTGTGACCATCATCATTCTCAAATAAGGTGCCTATTAGTGGTATCTATAGGGCGTAGCTAATTTTTCGAGTCGATATGGTAGTGTGTTCCGTCCGCATGTTTCACTGCAATTTTAACCCACCACGACGGTCGCGACAGATATCATCAACTAACCTACAAGAAATTTCATTCTAATATTACATACACCTCGACCTCAGAGTTATTATTTTAAACTAACAATATTACTTGCCCAACTTTTGGATGTCAACCTCTGTCTTTATCGAAATCTGAAGAGATCATCCTGAAGACATGCATTTAATCCTTTGCTGAAATTCATGTACAGATTGGCCTTTTTATAATCCGACTGCAAACTGGTCATACATTGTCTATAGAATCACCCCGATGCGAATAACGACCCTATGGCAGGTAGCTATAGGTTAGGCATAGCAATGTCGGTAGTTTTGGTAGGCAAACATGACATTCTCTAAGCTCAACAAATTATGATTTTCCGGCATTGAAAAGACGTAATACTCTAGGCCCGTGATGCAATCAATTATTATGCAATGCTACATTCCATATCAAGGACGACGTGATATCAATCAAGAGGTCGTAGTAAAAACTTACAGAAGGCAGCCCACAACTGACAAGGGTACTCATGCGAGCTTTAATGAGTCCAGCAGGCCATTTCAACTCATCCAAATAACACCTCGCACTGATAAGAATCATCTCTTGTGCAGAATAGAAGCAACGGAGCAACGACTCTCCGCGTTAGGGTGGCATTGCCGGGAAGCATGGCCCAACATGGAAGGTCCTCAGATATACAGGGGTGCGATAGTAGATCACACGGATAGCAGCCATTAACAAGAATCTCACCCGGCATTGCCAAGGGACGCAGGGGCCGCGTGAGCGCTTGCAGAGTGCAGAAATAGTCAGGCGTCTTTATCTTGCAGATCAGATGCATAAGTGGTGTATTGCAGTGTAGGTAGGTATTCTGGGCTATGTGGACTTCCCTTTGAGGCCTTGCTTTTGGGATAGATAGGTGGTGTCGACATACTCCTGTTTCAGTCCACAACCTCGTCATGATTTATGGATCATATGCCGATGTCTATGATTGCAACCCTGAAATCCTCCCCGTCATAATACAAAGCTTTACTATGGACAGCCTTACCGTCAAGCTTACTATGGCGACTCACTACTAGTTCTCGGCCAACGTATACCGTTTGGGCTTTATCCTCGGTGATATTTACCCAACTTGTGGATCCAGAGTGATTCGACCCGAACCGCTATACCCTCGAGTTCTTTTTGTCCACAAGACCTTCCTATCTTGCTGCAGCCGAAATATTGCAGTATGGCGTACTAACACATGCCGAGTTTAGAACGAAAACCCAACAATACGAACTTATTCTAGACTAGACCGCCGCTGTCCCCAGTCGACCGAGACAAGAATCTACTAGCACAAGATGGTACCGAGACAAAAGACCCTTATTGCAGCGACTATCTACTGAAATAGGCCAGTCGTTAGTTGCCAACTTCTAAATATCTCGCAGCCAAGATATACAAAAGTCCCAGTAGAATTGGGCAGCTGGATAGACCCGTGTGAGGAGTACAAGTGCATTTGTTGTCAATAGTTATTGGATATATAAGAACTATTACCATTTCTTGATCGTACTCCAAGAATGGACACTATCCAACTTGCTGCACTCCCGTCCTAGTACAACTCCACTTCTCCAAGATGCGTTTCTCAGACACTCTCTTACTGCTAGGACTCACTGGCCTTGCCCCCCAGGCTGGTGCTCATCCTAGCAGAAGAACACCTAACCCATCACCAATGAGCAAGAGGGCCATCGACTTGGAGGCTTTCAAGCTTAGACCAATGGCAGAATACGTTGCCCAGGATGAGGTCCCTGATGATATCAGTGCTAAGGTCATCACAAAGCGAGCTGACTATACAGAGACTGCCAAAGACGTGGTCAAGTCGACCTTTCCCAAGGCAACTTTCCGTATGGTCACGGATCACTATGTTGGAAGCAACGGTATCGCCCATGTGAACTTCAAACAGACTGTCAATGACATTGATATCGATAATGCCGACTTCAATGTTAACGTGAGTATTACCGAATAAGATTATATGCCAATATTTCTGACATTAGAATAGATTGGTGCCGATGGCGAAGTCTTCTCGTATGGTAACAGCTTCTACGAGGGCAAGATTCCCGGTCCTTTGACAAAGCGTGACGAGAAAGACCCCGTCGAAGCTCTCAAAGATACTGTCGATGTTCTCTCTCTGCCAGTTAAAACTGACAAAGCCAAGGCTGAGCGCAAGAGCAAGAACCACTACACTTTCGCTGGTACTTCTGGAACCGTCAGCAAGCCAGAGGCTAAGCTTGTTTACCTTGTCGACGAGAACAGAGAGCTCAAGCTTACCTGGCGAGTTGAGACTGACGTCGTTGATAACTGGCTTTTGACTTATGTTGATGCGGCTAAAACTGATGAGATTGTTGGTGTTGTTGACTATGTGGCTGAGGCAACTTACGAGGTCTAGTAAGTGTTTCCCCAGAGCACTACCTTTGTTCCACTATTAACCGTTCCGCAGCCCTTGGGGTACCAACGACCCTACAAAGGGATCTCGCAATACAGTGGAAAATCCCTGGGACCTTGTGGCATCTGAGTTCACCTGGCTCAGCGATGGCACCAACAACTACACCACTACCCGGGGAAACAACGCCATTGCTCAGCATAACCCATCTGGAGGGAGCAGCTATTTGAACAACTACCGCCCTAACAGTCCTTCCCTCGAGTTTGAGTACGACTACAGCCCCAGCATGACTTCACCCAGTTCGTACCGAGATGCCTCTGTGTTAGTGATCTGTTCCTCTCGATCGTTCCTATACTGATATATCTAAGAACACAACTCTTTTACGCGGCCAACAAGTATCATGACCTCCTCTATCTTCTGGGATTTACCGAGAAGGCTGGAAACTTTCAGGTCAACAACAAGGGCCAGGGTGGTCTTGGCGACGATATGGTTATCCTCAATGCGCAGGATGGAAGTTTTACTAACAATGCCGACTTTGCTACTCCAGCTGATGGCAGGCCCGGCCGTATGAGAATGTTCATGTGGACCAGGAGTACGCCTCAGCGAGACTGCAGCTTCGACACCGGAGTTGTTATTCACGAGTACACCCATGGATGTCAGTACTACGTTTCCTTTGGTCTGGATTTGTTATACTGATATATCATAGTGACTAATCGTCTTACGGGTGGCCCTGCAAACTCAGGATGTCTTCCTGGTGGTGAATCTGGTGGGATGGGTGAAGGTTGGGGTGACTTCATGGCTGTTGCAGTCCACCTCCAATCCAAGGATACTCGTTCTTCCGACAAGGTCATGGGCGACTGGGTTGCCAACAATCCAGCTGGCATCAGAGCTTACCCCTACAGCACAAGCCTCACCACTAACCCATACACTTATAAGAGCGCCAATGGTCTCAGCTCAGTCCACGCTATTGGAACTGTTTGGGCCACTATCCTCTACGAGGTTATGTGGAATCTGATTGACAAGCATGGCAAGAACGATGCCGATGAGCCCAAGTTCACCAATGGCGTTCCCACCGATGGAAAGTATCTAGCTATGAAGCTTGTTGTTGACGGACTTGCTCTGTAAGTATTCTACTCGCTTGACAATTCTCAACTAACGGTTTTGACACAGGCAACCCTGTAACCCCAACATGGTCCAGGCTCGAGACGCCATCATCGATGCTGATACGGCTCTGACCAAGGGGGCCAACAAGTGTGAGCTCTGGAAGGGCTTTGCTAAGAGAGGTCTGGGTACAGGTGCCAGGTATAGCGCCTCTAGCAGAACCGAGAGTTTCACCCTCCCTTCTGGATGCTGAGGAGAGCAGAGTGTCTGATGAGTAGGGTATATATGATTTGGATGTTGAACCGATTTGTTGGTGTTCGTGTTGCTCTCTTGGTATATATTGAATTTGTAAATAGTGTTTGTTATATCACCCATAATACATCAGCTGAGGCTGCTGATAATACATGTCTGATCGCTCATGGGGTGGGGTAACCGTTCAAGAACCTCAGCGTTACGGAGGTGCAGGCATATGACTACATTCCCGGAGCTTATCTGTCCAATTAATCACTGCCGATAATGCTTCTTAGTGCCAAAAAAATGTGATGTTTGTCATTATTCATCTACTTTTCATATGTCGACCTAACCCAAGACTTTTCTTTACCTCTCGCGGTTATAAGTTGGGGCAGGCTTGGGCTTGTTATCAAGAATCTTCTCAATTTCCTCCATAACCGCATCATCGAGCTTCTTGTAGATATCCAATGCCTTGAAGTTATCCTCAAGCTGCTCAACCTTTGTGGCACCCAGGATGACAGTGCTGACATTGGGGTTCTTGAGGGCCCAGGCAAGAGAGAGCTGTGCGACGTTTCCGCCAAGACGCTCAGCAACTACTGAGAGCTTCTTGACCTTTTCGATCTTGGCCCTTCCGACGTCGCTCTGGAGCTCATTGACGGTGTTGGTGAAGAAGGTCTTGTTGGTGGCGAAGCGAGAGTCCTCGGGGATGCCGTTGTTGTACTTGCCGGTCAAGAAACCGGAAGCGAGTGGAGACCAGATTGTGGTTCCGTAGCCGAATTGCTGGAAGAGAGGAGCGTACTCGACCTCGAAGCGCTCACGGTGAAGAGCGTTGTACTGAGGCTGCTCAACGACTGTAAGGCAGTTAGCTTTAGTTAGTCAGGGATCACTGTAAATCTTACCAGGAGCAATAAGGTTGTAGCGCTCAGCGATGTGAGTTGCCTCGGTAATCTGAGCAGCGGTCCACTCTGAAGTACCCCAGTAATAGGCAAGGTTCAGGTTGCGAATGACCTGGGTAAATCCCTCAACAATCTCCCTCATGGGAGTAGCGTAGTCGGGACGGTGGGCAAAGACAACGTCAACGTAAGGCTGTTCAAGACGCTTGAGAGAGCTCTTGAGACCCTCGACAACGTGCTTGCGGCTGAGACCTCGGGTGTTGGGCTCCTTGCGGCCAGTGCCAAAGAAGACCTTGGTGGTCAGGACGTATCTGATCGTGTCAGTTCAATCAATTGTTTCTATTGCACGCCTGGGAGATTTACTCATCACGAGGCCAGCCAAGCTCCTTGAGGGCACGACCCATCTCAACCTCGGATTCACCGTTGGCGTAAGTCTCAGCGGTGTCGAAAGTGTTAACACCATGGTCCCAGGCCGTTTGGAGAATCTGTTTGACGATATCGCCCTTTTGGGTACCACCATATGTCAACCAGCCACCAAGACTGAAGACACTGACCTTGAGACCAGTGGGTCCCAGGTGGCGGAACAGCATGTCCTTGGGGTCGTAGGCGGTTTCGACGGGCATTTTGGTGTTTGTGTTGAAGTGGTGAAGAGACGGAGATGAAAATGAAAATGAAGATCGGAAGAGGGACTTGAAGCAACTTATAAAGAATGTATTGATGTCATTCAAGATGGTCCAAGCGAGGTGAGGGGTTAATATTCTGATGCTTGATCAAACAGAGATGGCTCCACGCAAACAACAACTGACGACAGTTTAGCGTAGCAGCAACACCCTTGCGAGACCAATCACAGGGTCCAATGTTTCAAACCATCCCCAGCTAACGTCTTGTCATTGGAGCCTTCACATTATTAATTCAAGATGCGGGTCCTCATGGTTCGGTCTACAACCATTCCGAGCTTCAATGACGCCTACTGCGTGTTGCCTATTGTCCTGGACTGGTGTGATTAACGAGCAAAACTGAGATTGCAGTCTAGAGTCTATCAGGCCTACCTACTCCAATTGTGTCATCGGGGCTCAGTTTAAGTGCTGACCACCGTTTACCGCTGCATCCCCCAATTGCTTGACGGTAACTTAAAGCCGAGCCTAAGTCCGCCTAACGCCACGTTTTCCCCTCAATCCGTTGAACCTAGTTATTAATTACCATGTTAATCATATTTATTGAGTCATTGCCCAAGATATTCATATCCCATGCAGGCTCATTCATTGCAAGGATATCTGAAGCATCAGCAAATGGAACACGACACAACCTCCACAAAACATCATGACGTTCCCTCAGCGACCCCGGCATGTTCCCAGAGCAACTCTCATACCCTTCCACATGGGCGCCCAAGCTCCCAAGACAGCAGTAACTCCCGTACATACAATCATAGGTCCGTACCGCGTGGTGTAACCCAGTGCTTCGTCAGACAAAGCTGCCTTCGCCTGCAACAGGACACCACTCAATGGCCCAGCGATGACAAATCCTATACCTCGTCCGCCCATCAACATGCCAAAGATGAGGGCTGCATCAGCAGCAGAGTCATCTTTCTGAACATCGGATGACATATTGGACCATGTTGAACTAAATCCGCCCGCGAAGAAGCCATAGAGGACTACAAACACAACCAAATTCGCAAGCGACAGTGAAAACCCCCATAGTAAGAAGATTGGTAGTGCACTCCCTATCGATGCAAGTGTCACAGCTTTTGTTGCTGAGAGCTTATCTCCGAGCATGCCATGCGTGATGCCACCAGGGACAGATGCGATATGAAATAAAGAGAGGAGGATAGGGCCGGTAATGCTAGGCAAACCAATCGTCGATGCATAGCTGGCTAGGTATGTGCTTGGCATAAGATATCCGAGTATTTGTATGATGACACCCGCTTGCATCATCCAGAATGAAGTGTGTCGTAGAAAGCCGAAGGATAGCGGTTGAACCTGAGCCTGAGTATGAAGTGGGATCCGTGGTTTGATGAATATGAGCGTCGGGAGAGTCATGGCTGCTGATGCACCAGCCCAGACTAAGAGCGTACCCCGAAGACTAAGGCGACTAAGCAGAGCATCAAAGACGAACGGCATAGCTATTCCTGCATCTTGAAGTCAGCATGAAATGTCAAGTGAGGCTGAAGTGACATACCTGTCGCCGACTTGCCAGCCCACATTACACCGAGAGCCATCCCCTTCCTCTCGACAAACCACTCATTCATGTAATGCGAGATTGGACTGAATAAAAGTCCACAACCAATCGAGTACAGAACACCCTGTAAAGCGATAAGCCCACCAACGGAGTGCACAAATGCTGAGGCTGTAAGACTGGCCGATGTAATGATAAGGCCAAGAGGACCGCATAAGTGACGCAAACGAGGATATCGTGTAAGGATGAGAAATGAAAACGGCATCATAAGATACATCACGCCTTGTTGCAGTGCTCCAATGGTGGCGATTGTACCCGAGGATGCTTTGCTGATAGGACTGCCGGGATGGCTATAGTACTCTTGAAATATGCCAAACGAGACTGAATAGCCTACGATATGGGTTAGAGAAGCAGATACTTCTGCATAGTAGCAGTACGCACCCCAAATCGGCAGCTGTGCCATGGTACAGCACATCAGAGCCAAATATGCGTCTCTTCCACGATCTGTAGGCGGGAGAGAGGCGGTGTTTTGCTGGGAAGTATTATCTTGTCGCTCACTATCTTGGGGACGATCGCTTTCGCTCTGGTGTTGGTCTTGTAAAGACTCCATAGCATAAGAAATCTGCGAAGAAGATGTCATTTTTGCAGCCAGTTAATAGACTAAATTACAAGTAATTACTGAGATTGTGAAACAGAATTGATGAGTTTATGATTAGAATTGAGGGCGATATATGCTGGAAGACGCGCCCTTCCTCTGACAGTCGGCGTTGACGTAAGGCGGTTGAGATCGTCATTGTTGGTGACCATTTTGGGACATCAAAGCGGCGT
Source organism: Fusarium verrucosum (assembly GCA_013623715.1). Taxonomy (NCBI): domain Eukaryota; kingdom Fungi; phylum Ascomycota; class Sordariomycetes; order Hypocreales; family Nectriaceae; genus Fusarium; species Fusarium verrucosum. The sequence goes on from JABFFJ010000281.1 coordinate 17,180, forward strand.
TGTCAGCACTGCGAGGTTTTCTAAGGATGGCAGTAGATTCTCCGACTATGTCATACTCCAAATATTCTCATTTACACAGTCCCTATACTGTAATATTGCCCCCCACTTGCAACGTCCGCTGAACTTCACACGGTCCCGAGTCGTACTCAATTCTTCATGCTGTTGAGAATCACACCAAAAGCCTTTTGGCTGATCAGAAACGTCGGCGCAGCAGGGAACGCTCCTGGTGTACGAGGGAAGATCGACGCATCCACAACACGAAGGCCATCGACACCGTTAACCTTGAACTCGGAGTCCACACAGTAGTTCCTATCACCCATCGGTCCCATGCGACACGAAGAAGTAGCATGATGACTGAAAGCGTCATCCATGATACCCTGTCGGATATCGACATCTGGTCGAGGCTCGACAACTGTAAATGGAGCATATGGTTCACCCGTAGCGTTGAAGATACGCATAGTGTGCTCAACTCCTTCCTGTATGGCTTGAAGATCTCGGTCTCCCTGTTCCGCAAAGAAGTTGAAGTTGATCTCTGGAGCTTGTCGGGGGTCTCTGGAGCGGAGGGTGATTGTACCAGCTTGATTGCCTGTCTGCATTTTGACGATGGACCAGAACCATGAGGTTGGAGGGGCTTGCCATGTGGAGAAGCCTGGGAAGTGTCCACGAAAGACAGCACCTGCGGCTCCGAAGAGGAACAGATCTGTATCGTTAGTCTCGCTGACGCTGGATCGGTAGAGAAGCGAAATTGGTGCTGCGCCTTCTCCGTATGGTCCAGTATGCGACTGGTTCCATTCTCGATAGCAGGTGTCGTTCTCCTGAAGGGTGAATGTGCAGTTCTCAAATGGATTACCCTCCCAAGGTACGGACGCTTCAACAGTTACGCCCCCTTCATAGTTATCTTGCAGATATTCGCCCTGGACAGTATTAACCGAGTTCTTGTAAGCTTGGCTAAATACTTACCACTGCAGGTAAATCGACGACAACCGGAATATCAAGGCTTTCAAGTTCTTCCTTGGGTCCAATGCCACTGAGTTTGAGAATCTGAGGAGTGTTGAAAGTACCACCAGATACGATGACTTCCCTCGATGCAGTGACGTTGACCAAGCGACCAGTATCGGACGCGTTGTACCGTTTGTCAGCAGAATACAGCCCCTCGCCCTTGAGATACTCTACACCATAAGCCTTTGGCTTGCCGTGTTGTCCATCCCTGAACAGCACCCGAGTGGCCAGAGAATGAGTGCTAACGGTCAGAGGATACAAAGCAGATCCGTTCGCCGACTTTGCATGAATTGTCTCGTGGAGATAACTCCAGGCGCCGCTTCGTTGTTTGAGTCCATCAATATGGAGGGGTATCTGGTAAATACCAGGTGAATAGCGATCAGCGTCGAGTCTGTTGATATCTCGCTGCATGAGCCTGCCAACCTCGGCAGCGTCGTTGACTTGAATCCCTTCGGTTTCTTCGAATGCGCGCCTGAGAGATTGGACGACGCCAGGACGATCGGTGATGTAGGAGATGTTGTTTCGGTTGCTCTGTCATTCTGCTTAGTAGAAGTATTGCCAACTCGAGTGGGACGATTACCTGGATGAACCCATCGAAGCCATGCCCCGGGGTACCCTCAGGAGCGTAGGTGCAATTCTCGATATCGATAAATAGCTGTCTCATAGTATCAGACCTCCATGACTGATCACCAGTGAGTTCGGCGATATCATCCCAGTCTCGGTCAGGAGGCAGTGCAAAGTTCATTGCGTTGAGCTGAGTAGATCCACCCAGAGTTGCACCTCGAGGATACAAGACCCCTAGCCTAGTGGGTGTTAGACATACTCAGTGGTTGGAAATAGAATGCTTACGGTTCTGCACCATCAGGTGGGTTGAGACCAGACCAGAGCGTTCCGTTAGACAGTCGATACACAAACTTAGAATCCCGTCGGGCTTGAGTAACGTTTTGGTAGTGGTTCACGTAGAATGACCAGGACATTCTAGGATCCTCAGAGACTCGATCGGCCCTTGAAGGTGTAAGTCATTGTCATTATCTACTGAGTCAGGGGAGAATTACATGGCGGGGATACGTTGGGCGTTTCCTTGATCGCCGCCCGCCTCTATCAAGAAGACAGAGTGGCCAGCACGGGCAAGGTTGGCACTAGAAGAACTGTGAGTAGATAGTTGGTATTTTGGGGGTAACTACTGACGCCAAGGTCCCGCCACCGGTGCCTGAGCCGATAATGACGAACTCATACTCGGCCGTATGGCTGGTAGGAAGAGAAGATGCCAGTCCGGCAAGGAGACTCAATGGTGCTAGCTTCATGATTGTAAATTGAGAGTGTTGGTGTTCTTGTAGCTGTTGATGATTCCTGGATACATGGACATTAATGGCTTTTTATACTTCTTTCTGAAGAAAATGATAACCATATTGTTCTTATCATGACGACAATGTTGGGGGATGGGTCGGGCTTGGCTTCTTGGATCACAGCCTCAATATGCAGATCTGGCCTAATAAAAACGTATCTACTAGAGTCTTTACACTATGATTTAAGCTTGTCCGTATGCTTTACATGGATTGCGGGGTGAAATGGTGGATAGAGCTGATCAAGTGTAATCCCGAGCCACGCGTCGTCGGATTTATGTGCTAGGATGAGCCCGCATCTCCGACAACATCACGGCTTTGTTTTGTGCTGACAGCTCCGATAATTCTTATCGCATTTCTCAGCAACAAAATACGTTTCCGTAAATCCTTGTATTGGATTTCTTACTGGTTATTTCGAGTCGAGACATGGATTCGTCATTCATTTTTTTGACTGGTACACGATAGGCAGTGACATTTTAAGGATGAGGCCAGAGTGCATAATCAGAAGCCTACATACACATGGCATATATAGAAATGACTATCCGTAATAGTTCATGATTTGAATTAGCCGCCCATGTTGGTCTATAGATTGCTAAAAATAAAACTGTTGGTTCAACGTTGCATATCATCCATGTTGAACAAGGCTGAAATAAGCGCACCTAGGACTCCATTACCTTTCGTCCCCCTCTCTTCTCTCAAAATTTGTCTTACCCGCGACATACAAGTTGTTGATAATTATTTCCATCCGTTTGAAGCCTCAACCAACCATTAAACACCTCGACTTTTTCCCCTGCTAGGACTTTACCATGCCACTGCGCTTTCTCTATCTTGCCAAGTCCGGCGGAGGGACGAACCAACGTGCGCATTTCGCCCTTTTCATTCCAAACGCCGAATGTGATCGCGACACGATTGGCCAAGATTATCTATTGAAGCCAACTATTGGTACAAGAATTCATGTGGTTGGTGAACCTCTAATGTCGGGATTTGTCTTCGAGGTACATCGAAATTATGATGCTCAAATCTACTCAGATCTGAAGCAGTTGGTTTTTCTTGGGAAAGTTGACGATTCAAACCTCTATGACTCCCTTCCAACGGCAAAAGAGGTCAGGGAAAACATCTCAAGGAGTATTATCGAGCGTCTCGCCGAGTCAGTTCCTCCGCCTCCAAAGGGACAAAACATACGTGCACCTATTGACGGGGTAAGGGGCCAATCACAAATAGAGGTAATCCAGACAACTGAATATTTTTAGGTCGACACCAAGCGATGCCAGGAATGGACAATAGAAGTTTTGACCCTCTTAGTTGAGAAGAATTTGATCCTCAACGAAGCATTGAGCGTTGCACAGAATGAAAGAGACCCGCCTACAAGGGGCATATTTGGTTACAGGGGTCAAGAGGCGTAGCAACAAGAGAAGTCATATGGACTTTAGCCCCGTCGGAATGTCATACGTTAATATACAGGTCCAATCAATGTGGATTATCTGGTATCTATTTGGCGCGTACTACACTCAAAGAAGATGTCGGAAATCCTACGAGTTACTACTATTGGTCTTTGAGCGTGACAGCGGCATATGCTGGCACAGAGTGATGAAAGCAAAGCAAGCTAAATACAACCTTAGCTTATCGCAACTTGGTTACTTAAGATTGGTCGTCCGCTCATTTATCGCCCGTTGTCTCTGTCTCTGTATTGTATCTCCATCATATGAGAAGAAAAGAATTCACACCTAGAAGGCTTACTTCAACAATTACAACAACACAATGCCGACCGCTACTGAATTCTTCGGTATCACTTTGACCAACAACGGACCACTTACAACAACATATACCCCTCCTGCAAGCTGCACCACAGTAACAACCGATCATATTTACTTCGCCAACGCAACCTCGGTGCAGTTTATATACGGGGAACCTTCATGCGAACTTGTTTCTATGGGCAAATGTCTACCGTCTGGTTCTTCCCATGACGAACTTTTGAACTACCGGTATAAATATGGAGGCCAGGGTGGCCTTGACTACTTCTCACCTGGTGTAGTCTGTCCCAAGGGTTGGACTACCGCCGGCACACTCGCTCATGGCGACAAGACAGGTTCAGCTAAAAAGAGCGGCATTTTCACAAAAGACCCGTTTGAGGAAGATCCAGATCGAGCCATGATTAACATTTCACCGGAAAGAATATGGCTCAACGTCTTGGAGCCTTCTGAGACGCTTGCATTCTGTTGTCCAAGGTAATTACAAGATGCTATATGTGCTTTAGAAAGATCAATACTAATGTTTTGTTCTCTCCAGTGGCTGGGTCGCTGATTGGTATGGCTGCTACTCTTCCATCAAGCCCTTCAGATCTGCTACCTACACCAGCCAATGCCTTCGCGTGATACCAATGACCAATATTGCCACAGTCACCACAGTCGAAGGGAGCATTGTGCCTGGTGGCTTGCATTCGATCAGATCGGGAGAAATGTCTCAAGTAACCCTACCGGCCTCCGTTTTACCGTATGCTGGAGCCACAAATTCTGATGAGGTGGCGATTGCCAGGAACTTTGCTCCCGTTAGGATGGTTTATAAGGATTCAGATATGAAGGCTTCTCAGGAAAATGGAGCCTCGACGTTGTCGCCGGGAGTGACTTTTGTGCCATTGATAGCGGTGCTTTTCAGCATGCTTTTTGGGGCTAGGTTGTTAATTCCTCGATTCTGATCATTTCTGCTTTTGGTGCTCAGGTTTAATGAGTATTACGATGCCAATTTTTACAATACAAGGGCTGTCACAAGTTATCTTCTGATTCTTGGAGTACATTGCATTGCGGGAAGCAGGTTTTTCTCGACTAAGTAAAGTTCATAGGACTGCCGATAAGTAGACAACAAATCGGTAGGGTCAATCGTGCCCCCATTACTTGAAGAGATTAAAGGTTGTTATCTGAAGAATCCTCAACAGAATCAGCAAGTGAATCGCCGTCAGAAGTGTCCTGCCAAGACTCCTCATCAGATGCCCGAGGAGATTCGTCAGCCCCGGTGAGGAAATCCATCAGTGCTCTTATTTCCGATACAATAGCAAGACGTTCGGCCTTAATACGCTCCTCAGCAGCAGCCAGGTCATAGCTACTCCCGTATCTCTCACGCAGATTACCAAGTACTCGTGCAAACACCAACTCGCATGCATCACGATCCTGGCTGCGATTCGTGTCGATATAACAGTCTTCTTCCATAGGTAGCTCATGTAGAGACTGTCCGGATTCGGCATCCTCCGAGTAGCGGCATGTTACCATGTTAAATCTTGTAATGGATGTCTGGCTCAATGCCGTTAGAACCTCCTCCCATGTCCCAGATTTGAGCTTGACGTCATTGAAAACAACCCCACGGAGCAGTGCGGACCGCTGGAATAGAGAGATGAGTGCTTCCCCGGTTACTGTTACACCATGTAGAACCAGCACTTCAAGATGAGCATGTGGTAGAGCCGATGAATCAAGCACAAATGGCTCATAACCCGTTTTTATGACTCTGAGGGAGTCCAGATTTGGCGCAAGGGGTAGTAGTTGTTGGACGTATTTATCGTACTCTGCATTATGCTGCCCAGGACGGAAGTCCGGTTCCCTACCAATTAAAGTGCCATGGGTGAAATGGACGGTGAGACGCTTGAGCTGTTGAAATATGGTCCTCATTGAAGATTCGTCCTTGGCATTGAAAAAGTGGACGAAGTCGTATGCAAGCGGCAACGAGAGATCAAGTTCTTCCAAGTTGTCAAGTCCAGATCTGCATAAAGCTGTAGAAATGGATTCAAAGAGGACCGCATTATCGTGAATCCAAGATTGAATGCCATGATCTGGAACATCGTAATCTCGTGCACGGTTTTTTGGGATAGATGAAAGACTGAGTGACAAAACCTTGAGGTTGGGGAACCTTGGTAGTGCACTGTGAAGCACAGTACCCAGGCGTGCAAGATATTGCAGGTCTCTGAGTATCTCCTCCTGACACGGCTGGTAAAGTTTAGGGTGACTGCCACTCTGGGGGGCCTTAAGGGAAATATCTAGACAGCGGACTAGTTTGCGGAGCGAAGGGTCGAGATACAATTGTCGAAGTCGTGTTGTGCCGGTTACACTGCTTGTTGACATGTCGGTTGGGTTCTGTCTGGCCCCGATCTCGCTAGAGTAGATAGTAACATGCTGAAAGAGAATAGGAGTGACGAGTTGACAAAACAGCCGGTTTACGAGGCGAAGAGAGATTAGATATGGCCGTCGGTTGATCTCTCTTAGTCCATACTGGCCCACGGGCGGGATATATATAGGATGATGCTCGTTTTCAGAGCCATCGTGCACGTGGGATATGATCTATGTTTTGTTAGCGGACACGGCAGAAGTTCAGGGCTTGCATCGTACCTGTTGAAGGGTCTCGTGCGGCAACCTTTCGATGAAAGACATGGTGACTTGACTCTGGAAAGACCGTGAAGCAGAGATTTCGTCGCTCAACAGACACGTAACGTTGCGGTGAAACCGGACGCCGGTTCATCTTTTTTCCAGCAATTGTGATTGGTCAATCACTCCTCGCCCTGCATTGCGTGTCTTTGCAACTAGATAGGCTGCTGTCCTAACTAACAAGATCCTGATGCTGACAGTGCTGTTATTATAGGCGGCGTTAGAAAGCCCCTGAAAGCTGCAGCTGTAGGCTGTAGCTGCTTAGGTAATTAGACTGAGCTACTGTGTGGTGCCGAGGAAATACTGTAAGTAGAGTAACTAAAGCCCAGTGTGAGGAACTAGTATAGCTAATGACCGAAGAGTTTATGTATTATCTCTAACTAATTATAGCACTTTATCTTTACTAATGCCGCTAGAGGCTCTTACCTAGAGTTAAAAGAGAGTTAGAAAGCAATTTATATAGTTTCACTGTCCTCATCTTTCGTTCCTCAGGGCTTTCCAACTGATAATAGTCAACCACTGCGAAACATCCTGGGAGACCCGGACATAGCCTAATAATCCTGTGAGAACTTAGTAGTCAAGATCATATCATTGATGAAAAGTCAACTAATCAAAAGGTCTCTCTTTCTAGCCTAGTCAGGTACTTGCTCAGCGTCAGCCGCCGCTGCTTCAAGCCGCTCCATTAGCGAAGGGAAAAGCCGCTTCATCTGCCCTAGACTTGGCCAAGTTAGGAACGACGTTATTAGGTCTTTATTTCTCAGATATCCAGCATCAGGAATTATGCCAGCCTCCTCATAAGTGCAAAAGCCCAACCTTTCACTCGCTAACTCAGAAAAGACAGTTTCGAAATCGACTTTTTCTGTATCCGCATCCTGGGTATGCTGAACGATAATATCAAGATCAGTTCTCCCCTCGTGTGGTGCATCCGGCTCCTTGGGGTAATCTCTGAAGGCCACTTTGAAAAGATGTTGGATCTCGTTTGACGTGAGGTCAGATGCCTGTGATGGTATACGTTGCCACATCAATGGATATCCCATTTCTCTCGCCACTTCGGCTGACGGCGGGGCTCCTCCTGTATCCTGTTTTAGAAAGAATCGTATCTTGACTGAGGGGTTACTGATTCTTGAAAGAAGTTCCTGGGCCTCGGGACCTGCCAGCAAACCTCCAGCGAGATCCCCATTGACCGTCGATAGCAGGTACAGGAGTAGGAACTCTAGGTTTGCCTCGTAAAAGGCAAGGTCAACGCGACCTAAACCCGATTTTGGCAACGATGTTAACTCGTCCACGTCCACCATGGCCATGCTGCCAGTTTTAGTAAAGCCAGCCAGCAATGCGACGGTTCTGTTGAGGCTTTGGCAAGTTCTAGCCATTCGTATTGCCATTTCCAAGAGCTGGCATGACCTCCTGTTGTCTAGTTTGCGATCTATCATGAGGTACCCCTTGATCGTCCCTCTTTGAATCATGCTTTGTTGCGTAGATGTTACAAATAATGTGAGAAGATTAGTGAATGCTGTTCCCTGCCTGACAAAGGGTTCCATGTCTGCAATGTCTCCATAATCGTGTGGATCAGCGCCCAGCGAGATTAGCGCGTTGAACAATCGAGCAGACGGTGGCTCAAATTGTGTCGGACTAATGTCAGCATCAGGATGCCACCCGTTGCGCAGTACCCTAGTAGACAAAGCAGGGGAGTTTTCGGTTGTGAGACGTGATATTGTATAATCATCAAGCATACTATTCCCAATGAAGTTATTGAATAACGGCTGATTCCATTTCCATGCCCAGGGCGACGATCTTATGAACCGCTCCTCATATAATGGTCGAACGATGTCGAGCATGTCGATAGCCACTTCTAGGCCCTCGCTTCCCCAACGCTCTAAAAAATCGGTAGTGACTTTTACGATGGCTCCATCAACTGGCATATTCCATTGTCTGTAAGTTACCAGCACCATACAAATCAAGCCTTTGAGAAGGCGAGTTTCCGATTCGAAGTTGGGCATTAATCCCAGGATGCTCTGGCCGGCCTCCGTGTCTGTCAGGAAGTCATGTGCTGTTCGATGGATAAATCGAACACAGCAAACTGCATCAACAAGTGCGGGATTCTTCTCTGTGAGGAATTGAGTGGTAGACTGGTTACTCTCTGGTCGGACTTCTAGCAAACCCGCACACCGAATGTGGATTGAAGCTTTCGTATCATCACACATCCATTGCATCTTTGCTGAGTCGATTGTGCCTGATGAACAAAGGATTACTTCTTGGACATTGTCATCTTCAGCACAGGCGATTTGAAACATCGAGGGTGTCTCAACAGACACGAACCTAGATTGGTTCACGTAACAGAAATCGCCCAGAAAAAACAGAGCGTAACGAAAATACCGTGCGGCCGTTTCTCGATATACAGAGTTCAATCTTTGCCACATATTGACATAAAGCTTCTCAAGGTCTTCCGGAAGCTCATCAAGTCGATCAAAGAGCATATCTTCGGGGTCGCAATTTTCGATCCCCTCAATTATGCTTCGTGTTGAGAGATGAAGCCAAAGAAAGACACCCTGCGCCTTTTCGACAAGTCTTTCAGTCAAAGTGTCGTAGGTCTCCGGAGAAAGGTGATTGTTTGGTGCCAGGTTATGGAACTTCTCTTTAACAAACCTGTACATATCAAGTCTTGTTAAGTCTTCGAGAAGGATTCCGGGTGCGTTTGTTGCCTTGATCCATCTCATGATCTGCGCCTCAGGTCGGGTAGAAACACACAACTTGGTCTTTGGAAGTCTCGAAATCAGTTGAACAGATTGTATGAGTTTGGAAAATCCATCTTTGTTACGGATTTCGTCGAGGCCATCAATAAAAATGCACCGGGCATGAGTATCTAGGTCAGCGACGTAATGCCAAACAGCTTCCAAATCGTTGATGGACCAATCGTGATATCCCGTGTGGAGAGAGAGGTGTTTGAAATGCTCCAACGTGCTTTGGATCAATTCTTGCTGGTCTTGCAATATTTGATAGAGGAGGGAACACCAGAGGCCCTGTATGCTGTTCTGTTCTTCTGACCCGATCTTCCAAAAGTAATGAGAGAGAATCATCGTCTTGGGACTCCACCGTTGCACTAGACGGTTGGTCTGAGATTGCTGCACAATGAATTTCATCAATGTGCTTTTCCCGGCCCCTGGCTTTCCTCGGATGTAGAACAGTTTATCGTCTGACTGCAGCCACATCATGAATGAATCCCACGAACGATCAATCTCATTCATGTTACTCATTTCATCTGTGTCGCTAGATTTGTCAGAAGATCCAGAGCCTGTCAAGGTATCATCGTCCTCTGAATCGTTCTCAGCAGTTTCCATCCTCCTAAAAGATGCAAATGCTTGGTTAAAGCTTGCATCCCTTGAATCCATGACATCGTTGTACCGCTGATTCATATTTGGAGACTTAAGACTTTGAAGAAAGGTTTCACACCGCTTCCTGGTTTCTGCCTCGGTTCTGAGCTCTATAACCTGGGTAGTAGTGTGTGCATTGACGGTTTCCTCGGCCCTGATTGTTTCCTTGATAAGGGCGTTGCGCGTCGTGTCATGCTCATTTTTTATGATATTTGCCATGTTAATGTGACCCTCGGCAAGCTGTTCTATGAGCAATTGAACATCGGTTTCAAGCCTATGAAACCCTGCTTCTTGTTGAAGACTAATTGCATTACTGCGAGAGCTATATAATGATTGTCTTAGTATAGAGGTTAAGCATAAAAAAGAGCACGCTTACCACAAATGTGATGTCAACTCGAGTTCCATGAGCTGTTGATATCTGTACAAGGACTCTTCAAGCTCCTGGATCTTCTTCTGGTGCCTAGATGCCCTAAACACCTTGTGAAATGCCTTGACGAGGTCGCCTTTGGCTTGCGTGTTTGTTACAGACTGAACCTCCGTTTGAAGTTTTTCTGCAACATCCTTGCAGTCTTTGGCAGCATTCTGTAGCTCCGGTGCGCTAAACTTGGCGTTTGCCTTGGCCATGGCTTCGCAGCGAGTGTGTACTCGGCTGACAGCATCTGAAATCCCCTTCGCATGTCGTTGGAGATCTTCTTGAGGGGTGTCAACCCCATCATATGCCTTCTTACAGGCGACGGCCAGGTCGCTTGCAAACGTTATGACTTGCAAAACCGCGCTAGCTGCGCCGAGAGCCTCTAAACCAGTAGCCATGATGGTTGAGAGCTTTTTGGTACTGTAGATGATCTAACTCAGTCAAGTGAGGGGTAGCGAAGAGACAAAACAAAGTCAGCAGCCTCATCAGGCTCTGCAGGATGACACGTTGAGCTTACTGATGTCGTCTGACCAACGGCAAGATACAGATGACCAATAGTATGAATGTGTTCTCACCGTACAATATTCTTGGCGTTTATATGATGTGATGCCATGGTTATGCAGATGCCTCAATAAAGCAAAGCAGGCCAAACCCGATTGTTATACATTTCTTTTTCCAGTATCCCAATGACATAGACAAAGGTTGAAGCATATAAAAGAAAATCATTCTTGGCCCATTTTCTCATAGAGCTGATAAATAGTACTGAAACAAGGATAGCAAGTTATCAAATATTGTGTTTTGATAAATAACAAATGACTTTCAGTCCGGCATTTATTAATCGAACGGAATGCTGATCTATCTATAACTGAACTGAATGCATGGAGCCCTGCGAGCCCTAATCGTCTTTGCCAAGCAATTTATGGGGCTTTCGGCCGAGATATCTTATTCCCCAACTCACGTGGCTCGATCCATTCGACGAGAAGTTGGAGAGGAATCCCTGTCATCTGAGATGAGAGCTCGAGGTGATTGCCCAATGAAACGCCGAGCATATACAGCTAAGTGGAAATGCAGGTGCCGTTTCAACGAGAGAGCTACACCACCAGTTCTTCGGACAAATCCACAGGTCACACTCACCTCTTCTGCTCCCCTTTGCTGGGCAGGCGTGATAACCTTGATCATACGATGATATAATCACGTTTCTCTATGCTACATATCAATCTTGGTCGATACGTCATCAGGGGCGCGAATAATGGGACGACGATGACTTAAAAGAGTGCCTCAAGTTCAGTGCAGATCATATCATTGGGCCTCAAGTTACTTTCAGGCAGCTAGGGGATAATCATGATGCGATGAACGGAGTGAAAGGCAACTGAATCGCGGGGCGTGTTGGAGTCTTCGGGATGCAACAAAGCGTAATCATCGTCTGTCACTCGGCTTTCTTATCATTATCGGACATGCGTCGGTATCGAATGTCTATCATGGATTGCTCTAGACCTTGAAGATATCCCGCTTACATAGTTTCCACAGTAAAAGTTACTTTTGCAACTCCATCTCTGCGATTTGGAAATCTGAGCCGAGGTTCATCTAGTCAAGGCGTTATGCGTAGCGAGAACTCGTATCAAAACCTTGTCTATGTGGTATTCTCGTTAATTCTCGGAACGGTGAGGACCGTCCCAAAACGTTGAGCGTGGAAGTCTGACGGCTGCTATTTCGATTGGTAAGAGAAATACTATGTTCTTGATATCCCGGCGTTTTGCCAGCAAACACAACATACCTACCCCGTATTGCGCGCCTCACTTTTGTGATGGAACTGGGGCGATGGAGACGTACTTTGACTGCAAAGCGGAACGTGCTTTTGTCATGAGTTTTATGTATGATATGCTCAATTTCACAGGGATTACAGCCTCAACTCTGTACATGTCAGGCTTGACCTTATACCGAGGCTATTATTGCCGTTTATGCTTAGATATCCCGGATATACAGAATAGTGCACTTGCATTTGACTTTGTGCGGACGTCGTTCATGCGGCTATCAACCTACGGGAAAAAGATAAATGATCGACGGCACCCGGGGATGCCGAAAGCTTATACTATCAATGACGACATGTTTATAGGGTAGCTCAAGAGGAATTGGAGAGATTCGACGCTGACTCCAACAACAAAACACGCTATAGGTCAAGATACCAGAATTTGATATTGGGGCTGTGCCAGGGTGTATGCAGGGCGTCAAATCCATCACAGCATCGCGGTTGTAATACCAAGCTTGGTAAACATAAACAATCACTCCTATGACGTTATGCAACTCATCTAGTCAAATTTTATGTTGAAGAAAAGGGGAACCTAGCTTTAAAAGGGTCCTCAACCCGGTTTGACCTGGTCAACTTTATGATTTCCTTATGTAATTCATAAGCCGGTCTACACAAGTGCACCCCGTTATGGAGACGGTATCCTTGCCGTGTGGGATACCAAATGGAGTTGTTGACTCGCGGTGAGCCATTATAACTTCCAGCCCCCGCCAAGATCCACAGAAGTTCTGGAAGCATATGTAGCAAGCGTCTATGCAGCCGAGGCTTCTAGAAGGGGGGGGAGGACAACACCCTCGGAGGATATAGCTCGGGATTGTCAGGCACGGGGATGCATCAAATGCCTCACATCAAACAAAAATGCCACCCAAGAAAAACGTGGCGAGAAGAAAAAGCCTCATCAGAAAGAAGAAGGTGGACGAGGAGAGTTTTTATCAAATGACCACCTCGGTGCTGACTCCGGACCCGACGCTAGCGTGATCGGCCATGAATGCCGTGTTACCGAACCCAGGCAGATCGACATGACAAGGGCGAGTGTCAGGTTTGGTGTCTGTTATTGGTGGGCGTGATATTGTGAATGCAACTTGGAGGCGCTGTTGTGATGTTTGCGTATTGGACGGTACGAGTAAGGAATGGAGCGAAGATTACGGAGCATGACACTTTAGCCAGAGCACGGATATCAAGTCTTCGGCTATAGTTGCTGATGTCTCAGTCGAGTGGATAGAGACCCTCGGTGCATTTACATTAGACTTTCTGAGAGTGGATAGACCCTCACTTTGTTACGTTGTGAAAGTGGATAGAGCCGCACTTGGATACATACAGTAGTCTGTGCATTGAACTCCTGTTTATCCTGTTTTGTTGTTATACGATCCAATCAAGTGTATCTTCGATAAACGACCCTGAACTGGAGAGTGATTATCCTCGTGTCGTTCCTGTCGGTTATCGTCACGATGATACAGAAACATACTACCATAAACCTGAACAGAATATCACGCATCTTACATTTCGTCATAAGTCTCGCCGAGTTCGACCTATCTCGTATCTCCCCCAGGTCCAGACCCAGGTTTGGTCCCTGGAACAGTAATCCACAGTCCCCTGCCCAAGGTTCCCCCAGATAGAAACGCCGGACAATATGATGATGTAGTCATAGTGGAGCAGCTTAGATATTCTTGATCAAGTATAATCTGGGGTAGTCAATTTCTTGTAGTCATAAAACGACAGGTTTTATAAGGACATGCACCCTCCCATGCTTTTCCGGCTCCATCTTCCCCAGATTCCAACAGCTTCTTCCCGTTCCAGACCTCTCTTCTCCATTCTTTGTCACACGATCTTGCGATACCAACACGAAAACAACAGCAGAGATCGATCTCGCACAGCAACGCAACATGGCGAAGAAGGACGAAATTCCCCAAGACCTTGAGGGTCTTGATGATCTTCAACACTCTCCCTCAAACGCCCAGGGACGTGTCGTTGACGATGCTGTTTTTGGAGAAGTCTCAGAAGGTGGTCCCAACTACCGTAACGTACGTTCGCGTCTTGCATCTTGTCCCTCTCTTCACACCCACTAATTTGCCTTTGTTTAGGTCGGATGGATCGCAACTGTCGCGCTCATGACAAAAACACAAATCGGTCTTGGAGTTCTATCCATTCCACAAACATTCGACGCCTTGGGCTTAATCCCAGGAATCATCTGCCTCATCATCGTGGCAGTCATCACAACATGGTCAGACTACATGATTGGTGTTTTCAAGCGTCGCCATCCTCAGGTTTACGGTATCGATGATGCTGGATACCTCATGTTTGGCAGAATTGGTCGCGAGGTTCTCGCGACTGTGTTTATGCTGTGTAAGCGTCATTCATATAATATGTGGTTGGTTGGTGCTAATATTAGAGTTTCAGACTGGATCTTTGTTGCAGGCTCAGCGATGCTCGGTATCTCGATCGGACTTAACTCGGTTTCTACACACGCAGCTTGCACTGCTGTCTTCGTCGCCGTTGCAGCTGTTCTCGGCTTCTGCTTTTCCAGTATTCGTACATTAGGCAAGATCGGATGGTTGGCGTGGATTGGGCTTGTCTGCATCATGACAGCCAGTAAGTCCATAGTCCGTTGGCTTGTAATTCCTGCGATACTAACATGTTCATAGTCTTCTGTGTCACTGTTGCTGTTGGTCTTCAAGACAGACCCGCAGCTGCGCCTACTCAAGGCCACTGGGAGTCTGACTGGAAGCTAGTCAACAACCCAACCTTTGTTCAAGCCATCACAGCTATTTCTTCACACATCTTTGCCTTTTCAGGCACCCCCGCCTTCTTCCAGATCGCCGCCGAGATGCGCGAACCTAAGCACTACACACGATCCCTCTTGACCTGCCAATCGATCGTCACAGTCACATACATCACCATCGGTATCGTGGTTTACTACTACTGCGGTTCATACGTTGCATCCCCCGCTCTTGGATCTGCCGGTCTTCTCATGAAGAAAGTCTGCTACGGATTTGCCCTTCCCGGACTTATTGTGACTGCTATGCTTATGACTCACGTGAGTGTTTCCTGATCGCGACTGTGTGATAGAGTACCATGCTAACAGCGTCAAGATTCCTGCCAAGTACATGTTTATCCGCTTGCTGCGTGGTACAGAGCACCTCAACTCCAACGGCATCGTGCACTGGGCTACCTGGCTAGCATGTACCGGAAGCGTAACCGTCATCGCATACATCATCGCCAGTGCTATCCCCGTATTTGGCGGTCTCGTGTCCCTCATTGGAGCTCTTCTCGGTACCCTGATGTGCTTCCAGCCATATGGATGCTTCTGGTTGTATGACAACTGGCACAAGGGCAAGAGGGACAAGACTCTCAAGTGGTGCCTCATGGTCTGCTGGAGTGTCTTTGTCATCCTTGCCGGTACCTTTATGATGGTTGCAGGCACCTACGGCTCAATTGTCGGTATCAAGAACTCTCTCTCAGCGAATGGAGGAACAAGTGCTTGGTCATGCGCTGACAACTCCAACGGTGGATCTGCTGGCCACTAAATGGTTGCACGCATTATGGGAACACTCGAGACTGGTCTTGAGTGAGTTGACTGACGAAGTTGTAAAGTCATTCATGATATTGCATTTTTCACGAGTAGCATATGAATTTTGTTTGCATTGCGAGCATATGATTTAGGAATATGAGAGCATGAGAGTCGAAAAGCTTAGCCTTGGAGGTCATTTATAGAGTGTAACACAATGGCATGTCTCATCACAATAGAATACCCAATTTTATTTTCTGTATTTTATCAACAATCAATGAATCGTGACAATATTTAATCTCGTCTTGTTTTAATGAGTCACGCAATGTCATCGCGAAGCTTGATCTAAGCCCCATCGTCGTCATCATCGTCGCTTATGTAATGACATCATCATTGGACCCTGCATCTCCGTGCTGAAACGAATCGAATCCACTATCCACGGGAAGCTCGGCTGCCTGGAAAAAAGAAAAATGGAAATGACTGATACTCCTCATACGAATCACGACATCTTCACAACTCGCTCAAGACGCTCAACTCGACTCAACATGAGCTTCGTCAGAGCATTTTCGTTCCTCACGGTTGTATGCGTGATAACTTATACGCTTCTTTCAATAGCCACGTCATTAAGCGGTTCCCCCACTGCGCCTTTAGAAACTGGAAATAACACGCATGGAATACCTGCGTTTGGATTGGGGACATGGTTGGCTGAGAAGGGACAGGTAAGTTGACGAGCAGAGCTGAAGTGCAGTTCTTTATACTGACAACTCCTCAGGTAGCTCATGCAGTGGAGTATGCTCTCAAGCGTGGTTATCGCCATGTCGACGCAGCCGCTATCTACCGAAATGAACACGAAGTTGGCCAAGGCATCAAAGTATCAGGTGTCTCTCGCGACAAGATCTGGGTGACGAGCAAACTCTGGAACACCGATCATCGCCCTGAACTAGTTCGAAAAGCCGCTGAAAAGTCTATCGCCGAGCTCGGCGTCGAGTATCTTGATCTCTACCTGATTCACTGGCCAGTCGCTTGGGTCCCTGACTCAAGGGAGCTAGACAACGACACTTCCATCGTCGATACTTGGAAGGCTATGGAGGAGCTTGTTCACCTTGGTCTGGCACGCAACATCGGTATCTCCAACTTCGCCCCCAAGGATATCAAGAAGATTCTTCAAGTCGCCACCATCCGCCCATACGCGCACGAATTCGAAACACATCCCTACCTTCAACAACAATCCTTCGTCGACTTCCACAACGACGAAAACATCAAAGTCATCGCCTACTCACCACTCGCAAACACAAACCCAACTTACGATCCCAAAGTTCCCGGCATCCTGCACGATGAGTTCTGGAAGAAGCTTGCATCAAGCAAGAACGCGACAGTTGCTCAGGCAGTTCTTGCTTGGGGCCAACAACGAGGCACTATCGTGATTCCCAAGAGTACGCATGACAAGTATATCGATGAGAATTTCGAGTCGCGGGAGATTACGTTTACGGACGATGAGCTTGCTGAGGTTTCGTCGAGAGATAAGAAGTATAGGTTCTTGAATCCTGGGAAGGATTGGGGTGTTGATTTGTTCGAGGGACTTGATGGAGGTTCTGAGAAGAATAAGGAGGAAGATAGGAACGAAGAATTATAATGGCGGTAAGCTGACAGAGCGGAGCTTGGGATTTGCGTAGATAATTTTAGAACGGAATAATAATGATGAACATTTTCAACAAGCTTAGACGACAAGCTTAGACAATAGTCTTTGAAATTAAGATCGGTAACTCGGTCCTTTTGCTCTTGGCAGATTTACGTCAATATTCCGTGTTGTAGATGTCTAAATCCTAACACATATCCGTAGTTTGCTGAGTAGATTATTCTATTCGAGAACCGGACAAACGGTCGGAGAGATTTGTCACAAGTACCCGTTTGTATGAAAACTATATGCTCAGAGACAGTAAAACTACATTACACTCAACATACCAAACACCAAAGTCTCCTCTCACCCGGCAGTTAATATTTAGTTATAGGGTAATTGCCTTTCCATCCGAACTATGGTGGGCTCCAATTTGCCAAGGTTTTGATCCTTCAAAGAAATACAACTCTGGCATTTCAACCGGCAGTAGCTGCAAAGCCTCTTAGGTAGCAATCAATTCTATCTCGTACGACTAAGGATGGATACTCACAGAAATTAACTGGACGAATCGTATGATAAACTTTGTTTCTTCCGAAAAAGCCCAAGGGACTTGAGGCTGTCTGCACGCATGACTTGCAGCTGCAGCTTCACCGTTGAGATACAGATATCTACCAAGAACAGAATGATCAGCATCAGCAAATCACTTAAATCTCGTCAAGACGTCTTTGATTAAATTTAAGTCGTGATCTTCCACTATGAATAGAGCCGTTGGCCTCGCTAGCCACCGTTGGCAGTCACTTTTTCCAACGGAGGATCTACAGTGACATTGTGCTGATCCGCTAGTGATGCCCCTGTCCATCACTCTCCGGCGACAACCGACTTTTGCGCCCTGGCGAGAGGATGTGACCATCACACGAGAAAAACTGCGGGAAAGAGAATTATTCCCCTTGACTGTACGGAAGCAATCGGCACTTTAATTGACAGGACGCTAACTGGAATGACGAGGCCTTTGTCACGCGATGTCAGTTTCTCAACTCTTTGACCTCCTCATCTCATTGTAGGACAGTTTAGAAGCGCTCAGACCGTCAACTGAGTCAATGTTGTAAGACGTCACTTGTCAAATATCACGTCTCCAGCGATCATCATATAATCTACAACCGAAAACCACAGTCCGGTTTCAAATCCTTATCGCCTCGAAAGATCAACACAACGCCTCCAGTAAAGGAAACGAAACACAAACGTCTATTCGATAACAAGCTGTAGAATCCCCAGTTAAAATTCCCCGTGTTCCTGACAGACTGATCAGTGCGCCACATGATGCAACCTCAACTCCACATGGTTGACAGGAGAATTCCCTCTTGGAGAAAGGCGTCTTCCAGGGGTCTGAAATAATGATCGCCGGATATCATCGTGACCGCTTGAGAGACGCTCCAGTTACAACCCGTCTGTCGTAACAGTGATAGGAAATTTGATCTGCTGATGGACATTCAGGCCCCTATGGACGAGAACTTAAAACCAAGCTGTTCTGCAGTCTATTCAATGGTTTTTTCTCCTTCAGTAGTATTCTCAACTCTTCCAGTCATTCACTTGAACAATTAGGAGTCGTCATACAAACGCTCCAGTCATTCTTTTACTTTGTTGAAAATGCACTTCTCTCGTTTGATCCCCGCTCTGGGAGGTCTCGTGGGCATCGCCCAGGCCTCTCCTCACTTTCTGCCTGGTGCTGGAGCCGGTGCTGATGCTGGTGCTGGCCTCGGTCTCGACCTTGGTCTTGGTCTTGGAAAGGGCGTTAAGGATGTTGCCGGCAAACTGCCCGTCGACACCACTCCCGTGACGGCTCCTCTGACTGGCCTCAAGAAGGGTATGCCCTCTGTCTGCAGCTTGGCCAACAGCTGGGAGGACTACACTCTCTTCAACGGTGTCGCCGCCGCTGCTACCGGCACCCACGCCGCCGTCCACCTCGGCCTCCACCTCCCCAAGGCTCAGATCGAGGGAGACGTTGAGCTCGAGCTCGTCAAGGACTTCCTCAAGGCCCCTCGCGTCCGCGTTGGCCTCGGTGGTATCAAGGCCTACGTTGAGGTTGATCTCTCCGCCTCAGCTTGCGTCCACGAATCCGTTGAACTTTTCGCTTCTTCCGCTCTCGAACTCGCTATCCCTGGACTCCTCGGCGCTGAGGCCGGTGCTGCTGTCGCCCTTGACCTTATCGTCGGTGTCGATGCTGCTATCGACGTCTCTGCTGGTGTCTACATTTCCTTCGGCAAGGAGGCTTATGTTGAGATTGATATCCTGACCAAGGAGATCGTCAGCGTTTCTCTTGAGGGTCTTGTCGCCAAGGCTCTGCCCGTTGGTGTCGGTGCTGAGGTTGACCTGTCTGCTGCCGTTGAGCTCCAGCTTGGTCTCCGTCTCCGAACCGAGATTGACCTCGAGGCTGGTCTTAAGATTCCTGCCCTTGAGATCGGTGCTGGTGCTAAGATTGCTATCTGGGTCTCCCTCTTCGAGTACACTGCCGTTCTCATCCAGACTGAGAAGTGCATCGTCTCTATCGAGGAGCTCATTGCTCTCACTCTTGGTGTTGCCGTTGAGCTCGACGTTGAGGTTGGCGACATCCTCGACATTAGCCTTGCTCCTACTGTCACCATCACTCTAGCTACTGCTGCCAAGGCCAAGGTCTGCCTCCCCAACCGTGGCACTCCCGGTCCCTTCATTGAGCACCCCAACTACCCTGGCTCTGGCTCCAACACTGAGACCAAGGTCATCTCCGTCTCTACTGTCCCCGCTGGAGCTTCCGGTACTGGTGCCTACCCTGGCTCTGATGCCACTGCCACTGGCGATGTCCCCGCCGGATCTGACTCTCCCTCTGGCCCCGACGCCACTGGCCCCGATGCCAACGGTCCCAAGCCTACTGGAACTGGTGCTTACCCTGGCTCTGGCGCTACTGGCACCGCTGCTGTTCCCGCTGGCTCTGACGCTCCCTCTGGCACTGATGGTTACCCCGGCTCTGATGCCACTGGCACCGGCGCTGTTCCTGCTGGATCTGACTCTCCTTCTGGTCCTGACGCCACTGGCCCTGATGCCAATGGTCCCGAGGCTACCGGAACTGATGCCTACCCCGGCTCTGACGCTACTGGAACTGATGCCGTCCCTGCTGGATCTGACTCTCCTTCCGGCCCCGATGCCACTGGCCCCGACGCTAACGGTCCCAAGCCTACTGGCACTGGTGCTTACCCTGGCTCTGATGCCACCGGCACTGATGCTTACCCCGGCCCCGATGCCACCGGTGCTGTCCCTGCCGGATCCGACACCACCGGCGCCGACGCCGATGCTAAGCCCGCCACCACTGGCGATGTCACCCGCACTGCTACCACCACTCACACCTACACCATCACCAGCTGTGCTGCCTCCGTCATCAACTGCCCTGCCAAGTACACCCAGAAGGTCATCACCTCCACCATCATCCAGAGCACCTACGTCTGCCCTGCTACCCAGACCGGAGCTGTCCCTGCTGCCACCACCACCGCCGGCCACCCCAAGGTCCCCGTTCCCGTCACCACCATCACCGACACTCTCACCACGATTGTGCCCTGCAAGACCCGAACCACCAAGACCTTCAAGCCTCCTACCACTCCTCCTCCTGCTGCTCCTACCGTCACCCTCGTCGACACCACCACCTACTGCCCCGCGACTGACAAGACTGCTGAGCCATCTGTGACCCAGACCACCTTCATGGTCAAGACCACCGCTGGTCCCACCACCGAGGCCGAGGAGAAGCCCACCGCTGAGGTTCCCGTCCCCAAGAAGCCTACCCAGGACAAGCCCATTCTCCCTCCTGCTCAGAGCGTCCCCTACCCTCCCAGCAACGGAACCGTCTCTACCCCCGTTCCTATTGCCCCCGCTCAGGTTCCTACTGCTCCTGCTTACGTTCCTCCTGTCGCCACTGCTCCTACCAACCCTCCCGTGGTCTCTGAGCCTGTTGCTCCCCCTCCTGCGGCTCCTCCTGCGGCTGAGACTCCTGTCGCTCCCGCTGGAACTCCTCCCGCTGTCCCCGTCAGCGGCGGTAGCGTTCTGAGCACTGGATGCATGATGGCTCTCCCAGCTGTCCTTGCTCTCTTCCTGTAGATGATGAATGGTTAGGATCTTAGGATCGCTTCATAGCCCTAGAGGCATTAGGGGATCAAGACTAGCAATAGTTCATGGTTTCATTAATTTTTAATATTACTATGTCAATTTAATTGGATGCCTCAATGTGAAAACTCATTAGTGATAACTGCGTGTTCATTATCTTTGACTGATCTACCATAATGCATTCTAGGTAGGCTCCCATCGATCAAACATGATGCTCAATGACTAGCTTCTCGCGACTGATCTTACCATTCCAAACATCCTGAATCCCCTGAAGACCCTCTTCAACCCCCTTAACAAACCTCGTCCTTGGAGCCATCCAATACTGCTCATGATTGTCAATAATCCAACGAAGACCCTGTTCAATACGCCTTTGCATTTCTATAGTCTTGGCATCTTCTCTCTTCCTCTCATCGCCCAGATCCTGTGCATCAAAGCCAAAAACATCAACAGTTGTGCGGTAACTCAGAGCAAATTTCCATGTTGGATCCTTCTTGACAAGCAAAGTCGAGACCAGTCGTAGCTCGCTCGAAGGCACATCAGAATCACAGCATTGACGAGAAAGACCCGCCGAACTTTTGTCGTATGCTTCCTCCATGGCCTTTTCTTGCTCTGGTGTAAGACCTTCAAATACACCAAGGCCCGCCCCAACCGCATCAAAAGCCGTCTTGAGTGACTTTCCAGAGGATTTGAGTAGAGTGCGGATATCATCCACCACCTTTGGGCTTCGATAGTCAAAAACCTCGTCTGCGCCAAGTTTCTTCACAGCATCGTGATTTGGCGGCGAAGCAGTTGTGATGATGGGACTGAAGCCAGCTGCTTTTGCTAGCTGAATAGCAGCTTGACCAACAGCACTAGCACCGCCCCAGATCAAAATCGGTTGGTCTTTTGGATCATGGCCATCGATACCTGCGAGGGGGAAACCGTAACCAAGCATATTGACAAGCCCATCAAGGGCTACACCCCCAGTAGCGAGAAGCGTCACGGCTGTGATGGGATCAAGATGCGAGGGCCTGTCAAAAGTCATGAAAGGCTCTGCCAAGAGAAAGCTTTGATGGGCTCCGAGATAATCCGGTCGGTGGTCATATGGCATCGACATGCCAAAGATATCTTGGCCAACTCTGAAGGGGGAGTCTGGGCCAACTTGCCGAACAGTGCCGATGAATTCGTATCCAGCAACGTATCCGGACGTCACTATGTAAGAGTGACGAGTGTCAGCTGGATTGATAGCTGAGTACTGCACTTCCACAAGAGATTGGGCTCTTTGGGGGACATATGGCTCTTGAATGATGCGGATTGCATGATGACCAAGCGGGAGCATGTAGATGGCTTTGTTTGGGCGAGACATGTTTTCGATCAACTTCAATTAAGCATATAACTCGTGTTGGGTTGACTGGGACCAATGTTCGCTAATGAGCAGTTAAATACTACGACATAACGTTGAGTTATGGAACCGGTTATGACCAATCTATTCCACTGATTATAACTGTGAAGCAAAATGAATACGGTCAGGAAATTATATTGACCAATCAATTTCTTGTCTATAACTATATATGTTACAAAGGAAAATGGTTATGGACAGGAAGTTATGCGGGCCGTTATGTCGATCATAACGTTATATAACGTTATGTTGATAATAATGTTACATGGCCAGTCACCTGGTTAGCTATTTTCACCCGAGCGATCACCATACTACTTTGCGATGCCAAGATGAATCCAAGATGACCATGTTCAAATCATAGGGTTGTTGAATTATTCATTGATCTCATTGAACCTGTCTCCTTTTTATCCAACCGCTGAAAAATTACAAATAGTCATGATCATTCATTTGAAGTTAACGGCAAGTTGTTTATGAGAGATTAAATATTCTGTATGACTATTCTATAACCTTTTGGCACGTTCAGACTATTTGTATGCAATACTTGACAATCCTCCCCCACCAACCATGTAGATGTTGCTGATTATGGAATTGTAAACCTCATTCTATGAACTCCTCAGCTTAAATCGCAAATTGACCGTATTCCTTCATTACTCATAATATCATTAAAAAGGCCACTAGGAAAGTGTATCATGCTTGACCAAACCTCACAGATCTTCTCCGCCTCGACTCTGCTGGTGCTTCAGGTACCGAAGGCGGTTGATATACCGCAGGTGTCCGATTTGGAGCAGGCACTTCATCATCCGACTCGGGGTCATCGTCTGTCTCAACGAATGCATAACGTCCCGATGTCACCTTCTGTTGATCTCCCGCCACGAGCTTCCTAACTGGCACCCGAACTTCACTTCTCTGGGCAACGGATGGTTGACTTCTCGTTCTCTCCACTGACCCAACACTCTGGCCTGAACTTAGACGTCTCGATCGTATAGATCTTGGAGCAAGGACGTCCAGTTGTTCTTGCTCTTCCTCTTGCTGTGATATGAGAGGATTTTGCCTGACCCGGGCTTGGTTTGATGGATGTGCAACTTCTTGTCGCTGTTTGCCTGCGGAAGGATAGGTCTCGAAACGACGTGGCTGTGCTCGAACTAAAGTTGATAAAGTAGGGTCTTGTAATGATGACCCTGAAACAACAGATGGCTGACTTCTTGGAGCCCGGTGACTCCCTCTGCTGTGATAGACGTCTTGAAGCTGTTGCAGCACTGGTGGGCTTTCCAACCTATACTCGAGTTGGAGATACTCGATTATAGTATCGAGCTTCGCTTCAATATCTCGAGTGTCTTGCTGGTTCATTGATCCTGTTTCGATGCTGTCCATTTCAATCCGGCCTTGGAGAAGATCGACAAGATTTCGCCTCGACATGTCGCCGTACGAGTTTGGATATCCCTGTCTTTGTCTGTCTTCGATCAGACGATAGATGATATCTGTGAGATGGTCGGTTCGTCGCCTCTCTATGTCGAGAGATATCGTGTCATCCAGAGTGAAGTGGCTTGTTGATGATGGACTTCGGTATCGACTTCCTCGTCTTCCTGGGTCTGATTGGATCTCGCCGTTTGCTTTTTTAAATTGTCGCCGGAGTCTTTTTAACTCCTCCAGGATTTGGGTATTGATTGTCTCGCCATCTGATGGGGCCTTCCTTCTCGGCATCGATGGTCTCCTCTTTGGCAGTTGTTGATCAGCCCCATCTGTATAGATAGTCATTGCATCTCGTTGCGGCAGTGAAGCGGCCCTTGGTCGAGCTGGGATTCTTTTTGGAGCTCGTGTTGGGTAGTCTGGAAAAGGCGGCGGCCTTTGTCCATAGTTGTAATCGTTGGGGTCATAGCCAGGCTCAGCATATCCCGTAGAAGGAGTGCTGTATTGACTTGGCTGAGAGAAATACTCAGGGTTTCGGACACTCGCCCGTGGGACAGAGAAATAGCCGGCGGATTCCGGATATGTATATGAGCTGGGATATCCATATCCGGGAGGTGACTGTGGACGCGCCGTGTAAAGCTGGCCCGCGGGAGGGAGTGTATTTGCTTGATAGGAGCCAGCATATGGGGCAGCCGGGTTGCCGTAGGGCATGAATGGATTGCCCGGAAATTGGAAAGAGTGCTCATTCGTGTGTGTTCTATAGTGCTCTGGTGGCTTGTGGCGAAGTTTGGGTCGACTTTTCGAAGATTTCCGTGGTTGAGAGTCGCTCCAATCCTCCTCGTCGCCCTGGGGAGAGACTCTCCTCCGACGCTGACCCTCTGCGTCATCGCGTTTTGGCCGATCTGTAGACGCCATACTAAACAGGATGATCAATCAATCAACGCATGGGTAAAAAGAGATAAAAAGGAAGATTAAATGGGTTAAGATTCTCGGAAAATAGAAAGGGAGATTGACGAGTCGCAGGCAAGGTTATCTTGATCTGAGCCGACATTCCACAAGTGAGGCTCTGCTCAGGCTGCCTTTTCTAACCGGGTCGCAAGAGACTGACGTGGACAAAAACTGCCTTGCGAGCCTGATGCATCTGTCATTGGATTGATGGGAATACAGCATATTCATTGCTCAACCTCCCGCATCTTTACTGGTGTGCAGCTTCATCGTCTGAAGTCTTTATTGGTGGGCTGTGGTAACAAAAACTGGGCACGAGGAATTGGTTGCAGCCAAAATGCGAACGTGATCATTTGCATGAGCTACTGTTGTCTGGCAGGGTTGTTTGTATTGAGGATAAATGCCGCATCTTATCTGTTCTGATATCCACAGCAGTCTAAGTAATATTCAGTGAAAGGGTAGAAAGTGCATACCTTATAGTTAATTACGAGTTTTGGAAGTCCTGGGGACCTCTGTGATATGATTTTGAGGTGCTCTGAAGAGAAGCGTAGTCCCGTGGGACGAACTCCAAAATGAGGCCCCCAAGGTCAAAATGGGCAGATGTGCTGACCACCATTTATGCACAACGTGCATTTATCCATCATCGCACAGCCCGCAAGACCCGTTGTTTATATATTCACATCCAATGAGTGATGCAGCCAGGCTCATTCCTTAGACCAACTGTCGGCAGGTAACGATAGAGGAGAGAGAGGACTATGTATGCATAGCACGAATCTAAGAGGGGTAATGTTAATCCCTTCCTGTTGTACAACTTGCTGATGGTTCTCTTACCTCGTATTTCTCAATGACGTGTTTCCCTCCACGTTGCATATTGACCCCAACTATCGATGGACATTCATCCTAACGTGTCACTGGGAAATGGATCCCCTCAGAATGATCGTGGGCACCATCACTGCCGTTGGCTCGATCTTGTCAACTTACGTCACTATCCGCTACAGTATATTGAAGGGCTGTCATAGGCTTTGAATGAGGTACCTCATAATATTCCCCTCGTCGATGAAGCAGTCTCCTCATACAACCCGCACAAAGTCTCACATGAGACTAATAAGAAATATTATGCATACAGGCAAAATGGATATTTCTCGGAGATGATCAGATAATCATAAGAAGATCCGACGTATCTCCATGATGGTTGGTGTTCTTGACGAATACCGCAGCGATACGAATGTAAACACCTCTAAGGCTACCTTGAAATATGTCGGAGGCCTGCCCGCGTACTTTATATTCTACTTCATGAAGACCGGGCCTAAACTCGCAACTTGTCCGATTTTGATGTTGAGACTGCAGCGCAACCTGAAGACATCAAGTCGTATCTCGATAACTTCTTTCACAGCCATCGAGGTACGAGAGCTATCGTCAAATAGGGTCATAGTCGACTTTCTACGTTCAGAAAGCAGTTCTCAGTAGAGTCGTTACCGAGACCTCTGAGTTACGAGTCCAACTCTACTGAAACTAAACAGGTTATGCTGACATGTCAAATTCCTCCTCGCCCATTTACACGTGGGAAACGGTATCTAGAAAGCCTTTTTGACGACTTTAGTCGCGGATATAAAGTGGCATTCACATGAATAGAGAGACCGGTGGAGAAACGGCGCAACATTGCTGTCATGTTACTCGCTTGGGTCACCTTTGCAACCGACCACTCACCATAGCTGAACCGACACAAACACTGCATATACAGAATGACTCTGGAACTTGATGTTCCTAGATTCGTGATACCCAGAGTCTCCACAATCAGCGAGACAGAATGAGCTCTCAAATCAGTATGTGCAGAAATGACTATCGGGGGTTGTCGGAACACTAACTTGCTTCACTTTGCATATATTTCCAAGAGAGAGACCTTATGTGATGCCAAAACACTTATTTCTTCATAGCACAAGTAATTTACCCGTCAAACCACTTAGCTAGAAGCCTACTACGTCCAATATACCAAATCATTTCAACAAAAGCTACCCATTCTTGCTTATGCAGTTAATTAGTTGGGCCGGCATTTAATGAGAAAGATAATGGTTTAAGCTCACAAGCTTATATGGGAATTCATCTTGGACAAGGAGAGATGGCCATGTGATGTTGGTGACGGAAGACACCAAGGTCTCGAGAAGAGAAAGTTACAGGATTATATTATGACCTACTTCAGTTTCAGCAAATTGGTCAAGAAAGCGACGAGCTTCCAAAGGTTCCTGCTTCTCAACTCTTGTAAGAAATAAAACGATACACGTCCACCTGATGATGCAAACGTCAGCGCTTAAACAGAGACAGTCGGTCTGACGCCACTCCACGGCCTCATCAAAAGGACGCGAATCTCGGATAAGCAGATCCAAGTAGCGCAGCTACCGTATCTTTTCAGTAAATTGGCCACGCCTCGTGGGTCCAAGGCTTGATTTTCTAGCTATATTATTGGAGGAAGTGGCTATAAGCCGGCGTTACGGTATAAATACCAGCTCAATACAGTCTAGAGCCTTCACGTGCCTATTATCTATTTTTATTAGCATATCAGCTACCTAGAACCTAATTCTAAAGGACCCACGAGGCGTGGCCAATTTACTGAAAAGATACGGTACTACTCTAGAGAGCAGCAGGCCTCATCAACGCTTTAGAGTAAAATAAGTGTACTACAACCCACCGAGCAGTTTATCAAGAAAACGTTGTCATAGCTGAAATGTTCATGAAGTAGGGTGCAGACATAAGTGCTTGCAACCGAAGCGGTCAGGCGGTTTTCGACCAGTTGATGTATTCAATGAAGAATATGGATATCATAGAGGCGATCAAAGATACTAACTAGAGATATTGAGTGGGAATGTGATTATCTTGGTGTTAGCAAATTCATTTATACAACCCAAACTGCGAGCCTGACTCATCGGGCAACTTGCAACATTGATCTGATTGACATTAGTTCTCTTCACATTGCCGTCTTTATGCAACCAGGTTGAGTTCAAGACGTTGGAGCAACTGTCCAAATACCGGTAGGTGCAGCGATTTTAGACGAATGAGGTAGAATGATACACCCGATGTTGCAATACGATCGGCAAGAATAAGCCTCGCTAAACGGCGATTAGTCGTAACAAAGGTTGTATATAATTGGTGCGTATTCAATAAATGATCAGAGATGCCGTATAGCCGTATTCCTCCGCATTTCTTTCTGACGTTTCTTGGCCTAAATTCTTACTCATCTGGAAATTCCTAGTCTCCAACCCTGCTGGTGCTGAGTGAGACTACGCTCTATGAATAAAGCTTGTTTCTCATGTTGACTAAGTATATAAAGGAAAGCATAAGGTACCAGAAGTCTCAATTGTCTTGCCATCTTCAGAAACCATTAACTCAAGATGCGAACCTTTCATACCTTTCTTACCCTCATTGAGGCTACCGCCAAGTCTCACGGCGATTCTCCAGCGATAAAATATCTAAAGCCAGGATCAAACAACAACTATGAGGAAATATCTTTTGCGCATTACTCTAGTGATATAGATAATGCCGCGAAAACCTGGGTGTCGATATTGTCCAACGCAGGCATAGCCAGAGGAGCTGTAATCGGTCTCTGGTAAGCTTTCTTTCTCTCGAACTATTCCAGCACATTCTAACATCTTCTAGGATGAAAGGGTTATCTTATCAGGATCTCTTACACTATCTATCCCTCCAACGAGCTGGCTTCATCCCTCAACTAATTTCGCTCCGGTTGACAGACCCTTCCGTTGTCTATGAACTTGTAGGCAAGGGTAAGGCTGCAGCCCTGATCTATGATTCGAGCTGTGAGCCTTTAGTGAAGGACTGTCCCGTTCTTGCGTTGCCTATCGAGGGCGTTTTAGACAGAACCACACCGCAGGATGTCCAACTTGATACAGTGACCACTTCTTTGAACGGAGATCAGGTCTCAGTCATCTTCCATACTTCGGGTTCGACTTCAGGAATGCCAAAGCTGGTGCCAGCCACTGTCAGATGGTTGGACTGCCTCATTCGAAAGAATAAAGTTCGCCCCATGCGTGACCCTCAACCAGTCTACTGCTTCATGTTAGTTTTCCTCCATAGCCATCAAGATTTTAAACTGACTTGACTAGGGGTTCTCACACCCATTTGGGTAACACTATCAATCTTGCGGAAGCGCTCGCGCATGGGGGTTGCCTTATTGCACCAAGGAGCATTCCGTATTCAACCTCTGAACTCCAGAGCATGATCACGGAAGGGGGTTTGACGGCCTTGAACACTTTCCCCGTTCTACTCTCTGGTTTCCTCGCAGATGCACGCACCGATGCGACACTACTTCAGCAGCTCCAAGGCTTGGAGCGTATCTTTCATGCTGGTCAAGTCATCGAGCCAAATGACGAAGCATGGGCTCATCAACGGGGGATAAGACTGGTCAACAACTACGGTTCGACAGAGGTTGGTCTTGCCATGCGTTGTTTTGGGGGTTCTCTATACCTTTCTCCATTTCCGGAATCTGGTTGCGAGTTCATCCCTGTTGGCGAAAGCCCAGATCAACTCCTCGAGCTTGTCGTCCCTCCTGAAGCAGATGACTGCCCTGATGCTTCGCTTCGGAATAAAGAGGACGGCAAATTTCACTCCGGAGATCTCTTCCAGTGGGTCGACACTAATCAGTACGTGTACAAAGGACGCGTTGATGATAGAATCAAGATGCAGCTGGCCTTGGTTTGCGATGCGGGCTCACTTGAGACTGAAGCGTTGAAAGTCTGCGGATCTGATCTTATCAGTGCCGTCTCCGTTATTGGTTCTGGACGGCCTTCTCCCGCCATGGTTGTTGAGCCAAAGAATAATGACATTTTACAATCAAACGATAAAAAGTTGATGGAGTTTAAGGAAGAGATCGTTGGAAGAATCTCTCCTTTTCACAAGCGCAAGTATCTCCATGAACGAATCGAAGATACGCGTTTCATCTTTGTCGTGTCTCAAGGGACATTGCCTCGAACAGCCAAAGGAAATATTAGGAGGAAGGGCACGGAGGAAATGTTTCTTGATGAGATGGAAAAGAGCTACTCCGTTAAATCTTCTGCATAGGAATTTCAGCATCCAGTGGTCGTGGCATGGGTTGTTGATCTAAGGGTCAGGGAGTCACCAAGGGTAGGAAACATAGGAACCTGGTGGAATGGAAGATGCAATAAATGACAAATGAATTTCATCATGTTTATGACGATTTCCGATTCAATTATCAATCTCAACGAATGAGCATCTTCGTTGCCATGTACGTCATTGACTCAGCGTGGAGTGGTGATTCATGAGTTTCTGCTTCACTATATGTGAGAATCAGACCGCATAAATTCGTCGAGACGTTTGCCTTTTCATCTTTCGAATGAAGACTTTAAATCTCACCGCTGGAAAAGGAATTCCGACAAGATTATTATACCACAGCTCCAGATCAGCTCTTACCAGAGTCCCTATCATACAATCTCAGAGCAGCTCCCCTTTTTGGAGGAAAACACAGATCAGCGCCATGGCTTCCATAATTGATACCGTAAAGGTATGATCAAGCGGGCATAAATCCATCTTCCGGTTGCTGACTCTCATAGAACACCATCGCCGAGAACTTTGGCGGTCCAGCTGAGCAGCTCGCGACTCATCAATTCTCCCTTTCAGAAACCCCCGACCTCTCTGGAAAAGTCGCTGTGGTTACCGGTGGCAGTGAAGGTATCGGCTACGGCGTCACCCATACTCTTCTTGACCATAATATCAGCAAACTCTTCATCCTCTCCATCTCAGAGGAGGTCGTCAAGGGCGCTAAAAAGTCGGTCGCTGAAGAGCTTGGCCAAGAGAAGGCCGACCGTACTGAATGGATCAAGTGTGATCTGAGTAACTGGGCTGAGACAAAGAAGGCCGCTGAACAGATCAAGAATTCTACCGATCGTTTGGACATTCTTGTCAACAATGCGGGTCGCGGAATCATGACCTATCAACTGTCTGAATACGGAGTTGATCAGCACATGGCTCTGAACCATTTCGGTCACGTCCTTCTCACTTCGTACCTCCTCGAACTTCTGAAAAAGACAGCCGAACAGCACGGAACAGTGAGAATTGTCAATCTTGCCTCCAACGCGCACCAAGGAGCGCCCAGCGACGTCAAGTTTGAGAGCTTGGATGAACTCAACCAGGATCTTGGGCCGAACCCTCAGTACGGACGATCCAAGTTGGCCAATATCTTGTATACTCGATACTTTGACCGCCATGTTACAAAGGCTGGAAACCCCAAGATCTTGATGAATGCTACGCATCCCGGAGTTGTCAGTACCAGACAGAGCGTTGAGCACATTCACGAAGCGTATGTACAATCTCAATACCACCTTTGCAAGTTACTAAAACATGGCAGATATCCTCTTGCTGGATATGCTGTGTCTACCGGCATAGAACCGTTCAAGAAGGATCAGTTCGAAGGTGCTACCAGTTCTATTTGGGCTGCGACCATGGCTGAGAAGTCAGGACAGTATATCTGTCCTCCTGCAGTGCCTGAGACGGGTAATGAGCTTTCGCAGAATGAGCAACTTGGCGAGCAGTTGATGGAGCTGACAAGGAAGGTTCTGAGCGAGAAGTTTGAGAGCTTCGATGACAGGAAGTTCTATTAATTTGGTGCTGGTTTAGCCTTGTCGCGTTTTAAGTATTGCGATTCAGATAATAATTTATTATTCCTATGTCGGACTTGGTTTGACCTTATTGTAATTGTTCCACGAAATCTAGTACAGAATATTGTTTTAACATTATTACAGTTTAAATGACTCGTACTTTCCCTCGAGCTATTGACCTGAAGTGTCGTGTAATACCTGGATCTATTCGGCGATATTCTGACTACTACGAGTGAATGTATACGTAAATAATGCAATCAATGGTCATCCATCTTAAAACATCAGGTCCTATAGTCTAGTGGTCATGACGTTGGATTTTGATCACCCTCAAAGTCTTCCAAAGACCCCGGTTCGAACCCGGGTAGGACCTCATTTTTGCATTTTTGATGGTTTCCTACTGTTTCTAGAGTAGATAGACATTATGTTGTAGATGCATCTGGTTTACACTGAATGCAAGATGGCCATGGGATGTTTTATGTTATTAATTGACCAAATTGAACTAAATACCCTACATCCCAGCATAAATACCTAATTTAAGGGTCTCATCACCCCAGGTTTAGCCTGTCACCACAAGTGGGGAGACGCAACCGACAGCCTCGGACTTTTGAGTCCGTCCTCCTTGACCCCGATATAAACTATCACTATAAAGGCATAGTTCGAGTAATTGTCTGACTCGTTCTCCGCATGACCCTTATTGGCTCAACATCTCCTGAACATGATCAGTTCATCGCGATTTCTGACAGACACTCACTGACTGAACTGAACCTCTACTAACGTAGCTACCTACTCACCTACGACGCCACGCCACGCACGCCACGCACGCCACGGTCGCGTCCATGAGATCGCGTCATGGCGCTCGTCACAGGATGGCACAAGCCTGAGAACTTTGCCGGGTCGTCGATGCGGGCCATCATGGTGGGTTTGTTTGTCGCCTCTGGAGGGTTACTGTTTGGTTATGACCTGGGGTAAGTTGGTAAATCTCTCGCTGTTTTTTTTACTTTTGCTTCGTTGCGGCAAATGCGGCCTCGTGAGCGGCACTTGAACATCATGCCTCAAATGTCGCGCGACACTCTCCTATATCGCGTGACAATGCATCAAAATGTTATAGACATAGATCATCAATCATATACTCGACTGACCAGATATAGCGTCATCAACGGCATCCTCGCCATGAACATCTTCAAAAGCCACTTCAGCACCAGCCAGAGCTGTAAAGACGAGCAGGGTCACATTGATCTCTGCCCCGTTGATTCATCTCTCATCGTAGCTATCCTCAGCGGCGGCGCTGTTGTCGGCGCAATAGTTGCAGCTCCAGCCGGCGATAGTATCGGTCGAAGAAAGACATTACTTGCAGCAGTCAGCACATTCTGCATCGGAGCTATTTTCCAAATATGTGCTCAAGCAACAGCCATGCTATTAGTCGGCAGGTGAGTTTTTATGCCTCCGATTCGTCATCTCTCGTGTGCTGATAGTGAATAGGTCACTGGCGGGTGTCGCAGTCGGAGCTATTTCCGTTCTCGTCCCTCTGTACCAGTCCGAGACAGCACCCAAATGGATCCGGGGCACCATCATCTGTGCTTATCAATTTTCTATCACGGTTGGAATATTAAGTGCAACCATCATCAACGTCATCACAGTTGGCATCAACAGTGATGCTGCCTACCGAATCCCACTGGGTCTCCAACTCGTCCCGGGTCTCATCCTTGCTGCTGGTATTCTTCTCCTCCCTGAGACGCCTCGCTTTTTAGTCAAGAAGGGACGTATCGACGACGCAGGGCTTTCTTTGAGTCGATTCCGCAGGCTCGATATCACGCATCCTGCTCTAGTCAACGAGCTTCAAGAAATTGTCGCCAATCATCAATATGAACTAACACTCGGCCACGATACATACAAGGCTCTGTTTGACAGAAACTCTTCTCTTCGTCGAAGAACCATGACCGGATGTGGCCTGCAGATGTTGCAGCAATTAACAGGCATCAACTTTGTCATGTATTACGGGACCACCTTCTTCAACGATGCCGGGGTCAGCAGTCCTTTCATCATCAATCTCGTCATGATCATCGTCAACTGTGTATGCACAATACCCGGTCTTATCATCATTGAATCATGGGGAAGGCGAAAGCTTCTCATGACTGGTGCTCTAGGCATGGCAGTTTGTCAGCTGATCATAGGATCTGTGTCCTCAGCAAGCAACGACAAGATGAATAAGGCTCACGGTGGTGCTTCTAACATGGTTCTTATTGTCTGTTGTGCAATCAACGTCTTCTTTTACGCATCCTCTTGGGGGCCAATTACTTGGGTCGTGACCTCAGAGATCTTTCCACTCAAAGTCCGCGCCAAAGCAATGTCATTGTCAACAACAGCGAACTGGCTGTTAAACTTTGCAGTGGCTTATGCGCCTCCATACATCCTGGGCAGAGGTGCAAATTCTTTCGGCCTCAAAATATTCTTCATCTGGGGTACTTGTTGTCTCCTTGCTATTGTTTTTGTTTGGCTCATGGTGTATGAAACCAGTAGGATGACTTTGGAGCAGATCGACGAGATGTACGAGAGGGTGAGTCATGCGTGGGAGAGTCCCGGCTTTAATCCTACCTGGAGCTTTCAGCAGATGCGTAATGCAGGATGGGCAGCAAATGGGACCCCAGAACAGCGGACTGGTACTTCACACTCAACATCTCACAATGCCGGCTCAACGACAGAGGATGAAATTCATGAGACGGAATCAACAGAGTTGAATAATACGCAAAATTCTACCACTCCAATGGCGAATCTCGATTTTAGTTATTAACTTTAATATATTTCACGTTTACTCTTCCGATATCCATGCAGTGACACCCTCAACCAGAAAGGAAGGCCACTGGAATGGCCAACGGAAACCGGCCCAGGACCATCAGACTATCTCAGTGAAGCGAGGTGGAGATATGTTATTCACATCTATTGGCCTTGATCGAGACACGCGGCCACAAACTATCTTGTAAGACTAACGAGCCTCTGCGTTGCAAGCTGAAGCTCCGTCAAATGTCGGAGAGTTGCTCTAATAGGTTGTCCTCTTTAGGAAACAGTTTTTATTTTTCCAGATGCATCGAGAACCTTAGGTATCTTGACCGCCATATGCATTAAGTTCGCTGATCATCGGTTATCACCCTCGCTAAGCTGAATATTATAGTTTCGGAACAGATAAGTTATCTCAGAGAATGACACCTAACCTGATGATCCGATACACCATTAGGTGCACATCCGACACCGAAGCCTTCCGAATTCCTCTTCTGAGACACGATGAGATTGTGGCTTCCACACGCATTCCAGTCCAGACGCGTCGGCTTCTAGAATAAGTCTAAAGCATATACCGTTAACCAATCAACGTTTCAACGACCGCAACCGTCAGTCTCACTAATTTAGGATGTCAAAAGGCCAAGCTTTCCGCCAGTCTCACACTAATCCGTTTCTGTAGTTGAATAACTTCCAGTGGCTGAAACCTGAGAGCTCATCCCTTCCGTCTTGGCATTCCATGACGTTGGTGGTGTTACTATCTTCGAATTGGACTTCTCGGGCTTAATTTGACACCGTATCCGGACAGGGAAGTGAGTCACTCAACAATTCCAAGTTGTAAGACGTTACGACTTGTTCATCGGAGAGTGGCAGAACTGTCGGTGTGAATTATTCTAGATGTCGACAGAAGGGACTAAACTTGGTGGCGGATGCAGGTCTCAGACACGAAGAATGAATCTCCGAACAACAACAAGATGAGATCATATACTCCTAGAACAGATGTGCTTTGAGAAGGGACTCGATTTGACTCAGTGAGATGGCATTTCTCACCATAGGGTATAACTCGCGTCGCTATCTTTGGCCTCTAAGCCGAGCCAGACATACAGAACTCATTACAACATAAGATACCATAAACCATACTCATCCTCCATGGCATACATACATACACAATAATTATCCAGAAAAGAAAGTGGTGAAAAGAAACCCCCGTGATTCTACTTATGCTTCTGCTTTAAGGCAGTCATTGATAGCGAACTCCTGATAGAACTCGTCGGGGTAGAAGGTACAAAAGCCGGGCGACAATCGTCTAGTTTCTGGCGGCGGTCAAACTCCTTGAGAAACGTGTACACGCTCCCGAGAGGCATGTACTCTAGTAGAGGTCGCAGCTCGCTGGGGAACATCTCGGCGCCGTGATCCTTGATATCCTCGTTGACGCGATTGAGGCGTAGGATCTGCATCCAGGACACGATGCCGTCGGCCACCATGAATGTCGGGAATCGAGCTTGGGCGATATCATCGAGAATCCAGGTGTTGCGGAAATATGGTCTGTTGAGGAAGCTTGAGATGGCCTTGTAGCTGGGCACCTCAGTTGGGTCTGTGATGCCCGGAGGAATGTCGCTGAGATGAGCTACAGGACCCATCCACTGCAAGGTGGGTGCGTAGTTCTCGGGGTGAGCCTCGCGATCACCGGGTTCTCCAAAGTTGGTCGGCATGCACTTGTCCCACGCCCTGATTATCTCGATGGCCAGATCAGAGGTTGCATCCTTTGTTCCCAGCCATCCAACCACCAGTCTAGCCTCACGATATGCACGCGCCATGTGAGCGCGACGCTCGGCCTCCTCCTTCGGGTCTCTCCGGTTGATGCATAATAGGTCGATCCAGATTCGCAGAGGAGGTTTGTCGTACTTGGCAGAGCTTGGGTCAATGAGCTTCTTGAGGAATGAGCGTAGCCAGCCGGGCGGCCTCTTTGATGATAGCGGCGACGAGGGCTGTTGTTGGTTGCTGAGAGTCCTCTCTGCCTCGAGGGTCGAGGTTGAAGAGGAGGCGTCCTTGATGACAGATTGGGCACGGGGGCCTAGAAAGACCTCGCGGGTGTAGCGTATGGCCTCGGCTAGATCTGAAGGTATGGCAACCCTTGAGCCGTTGAGGTGGATGATCTCTGTATGTGTGATGTCCCCGTAAAGGGCGGAGAGGCCAATGAACTCGGGGGCATCGCACAACTTTTCATGGACGAGGCGACATACGATCCGGTCGTTGATGTCGTTGTTTGGCGACGGCTGCAGCTCAAGCACCCTCACTTCCCTTGCCGGCAGATCAAGTGGGCGGTAGTGAATTGCGGACAAACCATCTGACGGTGCCATTAGTCAAGTCAGATCGGGGATCGGGTCAGATCAGATCAGTGACTGCAGTGACTGCACTGCAGTGAGCGACTTTTGTTCGATGGATGTCTTAGCTAAGATGAGTGGGTTGTACGCGCGTTGGTCAGCCTGGCCCAGTCCAGTCCAGTTCAGTCCTAGAATATGCAGGATAATGCAAGGAGGGTGACGATGAATCGGGGTATGTTGCAGTCCGAGAAATGGAGAAGGTGACCAGAAAGTGGGAGAAACATGTACTTGTTTTAATCCGCGCAAAAAGAGTTCAGCAAGCGAAGGAAGAAGAAAAGAAAAAAGAAAGCGAAAACCTGCCAAGATGCAGGAATGTGGCCCAACAGAGCTCTGCCACTCAAGTGCCGGGTTTGGACATGTCAGGAATGAGATCACGGGCAAGGATTGTCATGGGCTAACTGAATAGCCTAATGGTAGTTAGTGAGTATGAATCCCTGCCCGTTGCGTTGCCGTTGCTGCGGCAGACAGGACTCGAAAGGTCAGCGAGTTTATGTGAAACCGTCAGCCTTTGATCGAGATCTTTCTAGACGGAGTCTATCCGACGATATAGGCTTTGAGCCCAGACTTGATGCGTAGGTATAAAATGTTTATTGTGAACTCTAAGTGGACAAGATAAACGTTTTGTGGCAATAATACGGATAGACGGATGGTACATGGAGCGTGGCGTGGTTTAGTAACTTTTATTGTATGGGTAGAGGCCCGGCCCGGCTCATTTTTGGTAGCCTTTGCGATGCTAAATTAGCGTTGGTTACCTACAGCATATTCAGTCCCAGTTTTACAATCTAGACTGGAGCGGAAATGCATCGTGTAACGTCATGTCATGGTGTTGTTTCGTTGTTACAGTTGCTTTTTCTAAGACACAATTCGGCGCATGAATGATATGATACATCACATTGCCAAAAAAGCAAAAAAGCCCGGACGAAACAGAAAAAAAAGCTTGAACAGCTTCTAGATGCGTCGCGAACAGTGCCGTACCACTTTTTCGCCCAAGACATGATAATTGTGGGCTGCAGTTAGTGCTCCTTATCTGGTCATGTTGGTGATGAAGTGTCTCACCGCTGCACTTGGCGTCCAACCAATCTAACCACCCACGTTTTTCCCATCGTATCCTGGGAAGGGTTCGTCCGGCTGACATGACATGTTGGTAACCCCATTCTCGGTAATGCAACTGCAGACAAGGTGCAAGTATCTGCTCACGTGTAGCCAGGAGAATGGCTTGTTCAGGGATACCGTGGAGCCCTAAAGTGCCGAGTTATGCCAGATGCAGCATAATGCCGGGAACTACACTCGCAGCTTGAATCGACCCGTTTATTCCCTGTCTTTCTGTCAGTGAGTAGGCAATCACTTAAAATCTGGACCAAGGCCAGTGCAACGTTGTAAACGTCCGCCAATGTTTAAACGACCTCTTGAAAAGTATAATGATATTGAACAACAGGAATCAACATCTATGCCCCTATTGCCAAAGCACACACACCAAATCTCATCCCGAATACCCCAGATTGCATCTAGATCACCGGTTCGTCCGTCAATGAGGCTATACTGAGACATTTTTCACATTCATGCAACAAACCCTTGGAGGCGAGCACCCATCTTTGCTCACAACCCACCACACTTGTCCAGGATCTACGAAACAAATTGCTTGATCAAACTCAAGTCCCTGGCAAGCAAGGAGGGGCCATGGCAGGGATTGGCCGCTATTCATTTTTCCATCCCTGTTTTCTGGATCTAGACCCCAGTTGATATGCCTCACCCACGATGAAAGAATCACTGAACCAACAACCAATATGTCCTTCTGCGGCGTGGTGAATCCAGATTTGCTTCGCATAATGAACCAACATACGTCTCGGCACTGCAGGTGAGCTTTTTTATTCCGATGTCAGCGCGTAATTTAGCGAATAATGAAGATATAAAAGAAAGCCGTGAACCGCCCTAGTAGGGGTCTTTGACGCTCAGACTCATTAATCTCGTCAACCATCCTATCTCCTC
Source organism: Fusarium verrucosum (assembly GCA_013623715.1). Lineage (NCBI taxonomy): Eukaryota > Fungi > Ascomycota > Sordariomycetes > Hypocreales > Nectriaceae > Fusarium > Fusarium verrucosum. Next base: position 56,240 of record JABFFJ010000281.1, read on the forward strand.
ACCCTTATCTTCCCCTTGTTGATCAAAATGTCATTTCCCTCGTGTCTACCCTGGCCTCAGCAACCCTACTGGGGCGAGTTTAACCTCAAAGGTCTGAAAATCAAGGTCAAAGCTCCCAAGAAGCCGGACCAGGCTTCCCAGAACTCAAGTATCGCCGGGATCCCTAAGCACTTTTGGGGGAAGGGCCTCCGGAGCCGTGGAATCGGGAGGTTCCTCACCGCTAAGACTAAGCCCAAACGCCCTGTTCACTCTGGATACACGGAAGCGAGGACTCTGATCGGTGACGGTGCCGTCGACGATCTTCAGCGGCTCTCCAATCATGCAAGCAATTTCGTTATCGAAGTCTTTGAAGATGTCGAAGATGCCTCAGGGACTTCGTCTGAAGAATCCTTGTCTTCTCCGGGATCAGGCCCAAGGGTCACTCAGCTCAAACTTTCCCCTGAGCTAGAACAATGGAAGCAATCTCAACACGAGATGGGCAACATCTTGCCACCCAAAGGCGCTGGCTTGAGCCCAGTTTCTGACGAGATTCTCCATATCTTTGGGGCTGAGAAGTGGCCAGATGCTCTAAAGACCACAAACGCCTTGTTTGGCTGTGGAATCGCTAGTCTCATCATGGGTGCGGCCGACTCAGATACCATGTTCTCCAACTACGTTACCGACATGGCGTTCTATTATGAACATGGATACAATTATGTCTTCCCCACCCTTGAGCCTCTGCTGGAGAAGGGTCTTCATGATCCTCACGCGCTACGAACCCCCGGTGGCAGTCAACGCCGTGACGCCGTCTCGATCGGCATACGCTACATTCAGGGCAAGATCGCGCTTGAGAAGAAGCACAAGGGTCATCTTCTGAATCGTTCTGCTCGCCTCGATAGGCGTACTGCGCAGATCGTTTCCCTATCAGAGAGTAGCTTGCTTGGCATGGCGGCCGAAGCGACAGCTAGAGGCTTTGATCCTGCCGCTGTCATGGCCGATCTTGTTTTCAGCTCGCCAGGTACCGATGTCGTTGACGTTGGCTGTGATCTTGTCAACTCGGAGGTCATGAACACCTTCTTGAATGTCACCAACATCACAGACACCGGCATCGTGAGCGAAGATGTTCTACGAAGGGTCTACGATGCCTATGCCGTGCTGGGCGCAAGAATGCTCACCGAGCGATGGCACGAACCCGTGGCTAGAATGTGCGCTGCTCTGTATACTTGGCATATCCAGAACGATCGACACATGTTCATCCGTCGTGCTCTGCTGGGCTGGTCCAAGGCCAGAAAGACCCCTGCCCAGCCTCAAAGCGAGGGTGACTTTGACGAGATTTTTGATAAAGAATTCCGCCTTACCGGGTTCAGCAGACCCCTGAAAGCCGAGTATGCATGCAATGGCCAAGAAACATGCAATCACGTTCACGAGCATCTCGAAAAGCACCGAGACGAGCCTCTTCTCAAGGAGCTCTGGCACTACCTCGTTCCTGGCGTGTTGGAGTACGTTCGCGAAGGAAAAGTGGACGAGGCTACGGAGTTCAAGTTAGCCGAGGGCTCAAGGCTGAGGATGGCCAAGCTCTTCTCCAAGGGTCGCATATTGGAGATGGTGTGGCTTATTGCCCATGCCAACCACCATGCTTGGCAGGTGAACTATTTGTTTGAGGCTGCTATGTTTGGCAGCATCCTTGATGGAGGAAAACTGATTGGGAAGCTCGACCGAAAGGAGCAGTATTGAATGTAACCTTGATGATTTCATGAGTTATGGGATTGCGTTGTGTTTTGCAAGGAATACCTCAGAATGATATCTCTCATGTCCAGTTTTTATAGAAAGGTCTTTTGTTTTATGTCAATAAACTTCAATGTTTCAAGCCACCAACAGTCCCAACTCATCATTCTATCTACCCGTGCACACACCATTAGCTCAACGGGTGACAGTGGGCTGACCTGACACATTTTCCGGGGCCAGCATGTATTCCTTCTATTCAATAAACAAGAACAACGCATCGTCTAATTAATGTTGCATCACCTGAATTCTAAGCTGCAGTAGCATCTGACGAATCACTACCGTGTCGTTTGGTTGGCGGGTATGCAGCTGAATCATTCCCCGGATGCCACTTGTCAGCATACCCCAGACGGTCTGATGTTAGGCCGCTGCTACCGGGATTCTTGAAGCCGCGTTCTTGTTGACGCTGGAAAGAAATCTTGCGAAGACGTTCAGTCTCGGCGGGTGTGAGGTGAAGCTGTAGGTTGTATCAGTCAGTATATGCATGATAGAGAACTGAGATTAAGCGATGAGACTTACGTATACTTCAACGCCGATTGCATGAATGGCCAAGGCCAGCCCAATGCCTAGAGTGAAGCCCATAGAAAGAGCGGCTCCGATGTTCTCTTTACTACCTCCCATGTCGCCCTGAACTGCGACCCAGGCGTCTAAGTCTTCGCAGGTGGGATATTTAGCTACCAGAGATTCTCTGTCGTCGTAGAAAGATGCGAGCTTGTCGCACGGCATTGGGAGGCGGAAGCTTGGTTTCTTGGACATTATTTTAGCAGAGATGATCATGATGAGTCGTATCGTGATGATCGAGCCAGCCTGATAGAATTGTCAGCAAGATAAAAATCACTGTGCGTTTGGAGACTTACATAGAACCATGCTCTGAGCATCCAAGCACGATGTTGCTCGAGTTGTAGCCTCTTGATGTTATAGATGGCCAGGGCCAGAGACCCAACAAAAAGAATCGCAAGAACGCCGACCCAACCTCTAATGATAAGAGAGCCACCGAACGACACAGGCGCGATGATGATGGCACCAGCAGTTCCAATAAGGCCGAGAATGATTACTGTGTATCCATTCATGCGGTGGAACAGTAAAGCGTTGTATCTAATGAAGGGGACGAACTGAAAAACAACAAGAAATGCAGCAGGGATGATGGTATAAAGGTGGATTTTGATTCCAATTTTGTAAAGGTCTTTTGAGTTGTATGACCAGCATTCACCTGGGCCAGCGGCGGTGACACTGGTGTTTGGGTTACAGTAGATGCCGTTGTAATCAAGAAACATCATGCGAGCGAGTGAAAAGCCAAGCATGGCACCAGCAAAGATGAACCAGAGGATGAAATTGTAGCCCTTGGAGAAGCCAATGGGGTTGTAGATCTTGCGGGCTTTGGCCACGAAGGAGTTGGCCGGAGGGCGTGTTGGGGGCGACATTGTGTAGGTAAATTGACAATTAACTTGAGACTTGTAACTACCTGGGCTTGTTGAAGAATGTATAGTTTGATACCGGACCAGCTCGCTTGATATTGCGAAGAATTCACAACCATATATACTATTTCTCGACGACTGACCATGTTGGTGTACTACGTATGTCTTGTGGCATTTAGCTTCTTCTTCCACCTTGTTTTGGTAGACTACGTATGGTGTTGTCTTGCATCAAAGTCAAGCGAATGCGATAAGATGGTACGCCCCAATCCTCTGGCGCATTTTCAATCTAGATATGGATATAAAACATGAAAATCGTAACAGTGCCATTCTAGAAGAAGCTTGGCATAGGACAATCTGAGAAAAACGGCATAGCCCCCAGATCGGGTCTTGGGCAGACTTGATGAACCGAGTCATAGATCGATCGATTCGTGTCCGAGTGCGAGAATACATGGACGAAAATGATCGGGGCTAAACTGTCTTGAGAAAGAATCTGCGCTGGAAAAAGTCTATGCCGTCATTATCTGGTTGAGATCTACAGCATCATATAAAACAAAGTTACCATGAGTTGGTTCAGGCACGTTTATCTTTGCAGGGCTGAGATTATTTTGGTCGTTTCTATAATAATTCTGTCAAATCGGATTATTTCAATATTTGATCCGACTCGTCTTTGGGAATTGAATCCTTTGGGATAGCTTCAAGTTGAAAACACTGATTGCTTTACCCCGCCTCTTATACGCAATATCAGAATCCGAAATCCATTGTGTAACTTCTATTCAAAATGATTCTGTTTCTATAATATTATTTATATTATCCCTAAAATAAATAGTATTCTAGAATAGTAAACCGCATCCCCTCTTCGATACCGACAACCAGAATGGTGGGTGTACCGGGTAGATCCAAGGGCTGCATCACATGTCGCAAGCGTAAAAAGGGAGTAAGCCGCTCAGACTTAACTAGAAGCCACATCCATCATTTCCAATTTTATACTGACAAATACTCTAGTGCGATAAGAAGATTCCTTCTTGCGGTCAGTGTCTTGCCCTGGGCCTTGAATGTCAAGGTTATGACCGCCAACCAATATGGCTCAACAGCCAAGGAGCTTCACCAAAAGCCTACACAAAATCTAGTCCATCCGAGTTCGCGTCTAGCTCGAGTTACAGTCAGTCACCATTGGTCTTGCAAGATTCACTAGCCAGAACTTCCAGAGCCCAGAAATTCACTGGCCTATTCTGGTCAGATTACCTCTCTGGAGGGAATGGTTTCTCACTTAAAGCATCCGGTACAACTAGCACTCAATGGATGCAAGTGTATCTAGCGTTGAGTAAATTTGAGCCTAGCCTTGATTATATGGCTATGGCGTTGAGCACCGCTACGCTCGGAGCCAATAACAACGACACTCAGCTCAAGAACAAAAGTCAAGAGGCATATTGTCTGGCGTTGCAGCATATGGCTGTTTCCTTTCAGTCTACAGGACAGAACAAGGATGGCGTAATCGCTGCTATCCAACTGATGCGTGTCTATGAGGTAATACATCCCATAGCCTTTAAGAATGACGGCTGATATCCCTGTAGCAATTGTTTGGCACGGGTCTCTCGGCACAACAAAGGAACTCCCCTGTTTCTCAGATAAAGGGCTTCAGAAAGCACGTCGATGGCGAAACACTTCTCATCCTGAGCCGTGGACCTGAGGACGTCTGGTCTTTAATGGGACGTCAGTTGCTGGCGCATGGGCGTCTCGCCTTGGTACGTAATATGACTTAGAGTTCGAACCTATATGCTGACACCGGTAGATCAACGCATCTGTCTCACGACGGAAGAGATCACCCTTCAGCAGGAACCAATGGAGACAGTCACAGCTCTGGCGTTCGATTACAGACTCCCCTCTCAACAAACTCATCGATATCTTGGTACAGGTCCCAGGTCTTCTTGAGGATCTGGATAGTTTTCGCAAAGCGCCCAATCCAGACAAAGTGAGAGAGTTACATAGTGCTCTCGTCACAAAATGCCATGCTTGCGAGATTGACATATTAGCTTTGGGATTAGAAGTTGGCGAGCCACTCACGAATTACGATTATACGTATGTAAGAGGACCGTTGCCAATTTTGAAAGACGATCAAGATCTTGCAGTTGTCTATTTGAGTTGCTACTACTGGATGACGTGCCTCATGATATACTCGACACTAGGATTCTGCGAGCTCGAGGACCCAGGCACAACGATGAGAGGACGCATTAATGACTATCCCAGCCACCAGGTCGCAAAGTCCTACGCCTACCGGATCGCACATGCCATACACCTCCTGTTCCAACCACCGGCTGGAGACTACAGTTCCGTCGCTGCATTTTTCCCTCTTGGGTATGCTTTGCGATACTTGGTCATGGCGGAGACGCATGGTGGCCAAAGGATTATGAGCGGCGAGAGATTGCAGTTGGTTGAGATATTCACTCGGCCGTTCTTGGGCAGCTTTGTGGGAAGATTTCTCCAGAACTTGCAGATTGATGATGGCATTGACTACGGATACCCAGCTGAAAGCTTGTTAGGGATGAGGGGCGTTGAGTATAGGGCAAGAGTCTGGTGGTGCGGCCTGCAAGGAGCTGGTTTTCCGGAACTTACGCTGTTGGCACCGACGGTCACATGACCGTCACACAGATAGCCCCACTGTCAGATAGCTAGAGAAGAGATAGACTTAACTCCTTTATAAA